>CAUVYR010000084.1:0-107283 GCA_963556235.1 Cryptophagus acutangulus | reverse complement strand
CGACTTAAATTTTTATTAACCAAAAATACGATTTTTGCAAGCCAAATTTCTATCTAAAAAATAATTTAGCTTGCTGCAGTGCTATATACGCGGTTGCGTATAACAAGTTGTAAAAAAGACCGCCGCAAACCGAAAAAAATGTTTTAAATTCTCGTACTGATTTAAAATTTTATTAACCAAAAATACAAATTTTGCAAGGCAAATTTCTATTTAAAAAATAATATATCTTGCTGCAGTTCCATATACGCGGTTGAACATGACAAGTTTTGAAAAAGACCGCCGCAAACCGAAAAAAAATGTTTAAAATTCTCGTACTGATTTAAATTTTTATTAACCAAAAATACGATTTTTGCAAGCCAAATTTCTATCTAAAAAATAATTTAGCTTGCTGCAGTGCTATATACGGGGTTGCGTATAACAAGTTTTAAAAAAGACCGCCGCAAACCGAAAATTTTTTTTAAAATTCTCGTACTGATTTAAAATTTTATTAACCAAAAATACGATTTTTGCAAGCTTAATTTTTATTTAAATAATAATATATCTTGCTGCAGTTCCATATACGCGGTTGAACATGACAAGTTTTGAAAAAGACCGCCGCAAACCGAAAAAAATGTTTAAAATTCTCGTACCGATTTAAATTTTTATTAACCAAAAGTACGATTTTTGCAAGCCTAATTTTTATCTAAAAAATTATATAGCTTGCTGCAGTGCTATATACGCGGTTGCGTATAACAAGTCTTAAAAAAAACCGCCGCAAACCGAAAAAAATGTTTAAAATTCTCGTACCGATATAAATTTTTATTAACCAAAAATACGATTTTTGCAAGCCTAATTTTTATCTAAAAAATAATATAGCTTGCTGCAGTGCTATATATGCGGTTGCGTATAACAAGTCTTAAATAAAACCGCCGCAAACCGAAAAAAAATGTTTAAAATTCTTGTACTGATTTAAAATTTTATTAACCAAAAATACGATTTTTGCAAGCCAAATTTCCATCTAAAAAATAATTTAGCTTGCTGCAGTGCTATATACGCGGTTGCGTATAACAAGTTGTAAAAAAGACCGCCGCAAACCGAAAAAAATGTTTAAAATTCTCGTACTGATTTAAAATTTTATTAACCAAAAATACAAATTTTGCAAGGCAAATTTCTATTTAAAAAATAATATATCTTGCTGCAGTTCCATATACGCGGTTGAACATGACAAGTTTTGAAAAAGACCGCCGCAAACCGAAAAAAAATGTTTAAAATTCTCGTACTGATTTAAAATTTTATTAACCAAAAATACGATTTTTGCAAGCCAAATTTCTATCTAAAAAATAATTTAGCTTGCTGCAGTGCTATATACGCGGTTGCGTATAACAAGTTTTAAAAAAGACCGCCGCAAACCGAAAAAAAATGTTTAAAATTCTCGTACTGATTTAAAATTTTATTAACCAAAAATACGATTTTTGCAAGCCTAATTTTTATCTAAATAATAATATATCTTGCTGCAGTTCCATATACGCGGTTGAACATGACAAGTTTTAAAAAAGACCGCCGCAAACCGAAAAAAATGTTTAAAATTCTCGTACCGATTTAAATTTTTATTAACCAAAAATACGATTTTTGCAAGCCTAATTTTTATCTAAAAAATTATATAGCTTGCTGCAGTGCTATATACGCGGTTGCGTATAACAAGTCTTAAAAAAAACCGCCGCAAACCGAAAAAAATGTTTAAAATTCTCGTACCGATTTAAATTTTTATTAACCAAAAATACGATTTTTGCAAGCCTAATTTTTATCTAAAAAATAATATAGCTTGCTGCAGTGCTATATATGCGGTTGCGTATAACAAGTCTTAAATAAAACCGCCGCAAACCGAAAAAAAATGTTTAAAATTCTCGTACTGATTTAAAATTTTATTAACCAAAAATACGATTTTTGCAAGCCAAATTTCCATCTAAAAAATAATTTAGTTTGCTGCAGTGCTATATACGCGGTTGCGTATAACAAGTTTTAAAAAAGACCGCCGCAAACCAAAAAAAATGTTTAAAATTTTCGTACTGATTTAAATTTTTATTAATAAAAAATACAAATTTTGCAAGCCAAATTTCTATTTAAAAAATAATATAGCTTGCTGCAGTTCCATAAACGCGGTTAAACATAACAAATTTTGAAAAATACCGCCGCAAACCAAAAAAAATGTTTAAAATTCTCGTACTGATTTAAATTTTTATTAACCAAAAATACGATTTTTGCAAGCTTAATTTCTATCTAAAAAATAATATAGCTTGTTGCAGTGCTATATACGCAGTTGCGTATAACAAGTTTAAAACAAAACCGCCGCAAACCGAAAAAAAAATGTTTAAAATTCTCGTACTGATTTAAAATTTTATTAACCAAAAATACGATTTTTGCAAGCCAAATTTCCATCTAAAAAATAATATAGCTTGCTGCAGTTCTATATATGCGGTTGCATATGACAAGTTTTAAAAAAGACCGCCGCAAACCGAAAAAAAATGTTTAAAATTCTCGTACTGATTTAAAAATTTTATTAACCAAAAATACAAATTTTGCAAGGCAAATTTCTATTTAAAAAATAATATAGCTTGCTGCAGTTCCATATACGCGGTTGAACATGACAAGTTTTGAAAAATACCGCCGGAAACCGAAAAAAATGTTTAAAATTCTCGTACCGACTTAAATTTTTATTAACCAAAAATACGATTTTTGCAAGCCAAATTTCCATCTAAAAAATAATTTAGCTTGCTGCAGTACTATATACGCGGTTGCGTATAACAAGTTGTAAAAAATACCGCCGCAAACCGAAAAAAATGTTTAAAATTCTCGTACTGATTTAAAATTTTATTAACCAAAAATACAAATTTTGCAAGGCAAATTTCTATTTAAAAAATAATATATCTTGCTGCAGTTCCATATACGCGGTTGAACATGACAAGTTTTGAAAAAGACCGCCGCAAACCGAAAAAAATGTTTAAAATTCTCGTACCGATTTAAATTTTTATTAACCAAAAATACGATTTTTGCAAGCCTAATTTTTATCTAAAAAATAATATGGCTTGCTGCAGTGCTATATACGCGGTTGCGTATAACAAGTTTTAAAAAAAAACCGCCGCAAACCGAAAAAAAATGTTTAAAATTCTCGTACTGATTTAAAATTGTATTAACCAAAAATACGATTTTTGCAAGCCAAATTTCCATCTAAAAAATAATTTAGCTTGCTGCAGTGCTATATACGCGGTTGCGTATAACAAGTTTTAAAAAAGACCACCGCAAACCGAAAAAAAATGTTTAAAATTCTCGTACTGATTTAAAATTTTATTAACCAAAAATACGATTTTTGCAAGCCTAATTTTTATCTAAAAAATAATATATCTTGCTGCAGTTCCATATACGCGGTTGAACATGACAAATTTTGGAAAAGACCGCCGCAAACCGAAAAAAATGTTTAAAATTCTCGTACCGATTTAAATTTTTATTAAACAAAAATACGATTTTTGCAAGCCTAATTTTTATCTAAAAAATAATATAGCTTGCTGCAGTGCTATATACGCGGTTGCGTATAACAAGTCTTAAAAAAAACCGCCGCAAACCGAAAAAAATGTTTAAAATTCTCGTACCGATTTAAATTTTTATTAACCAAAAATACGATTTTTGCAAGCCTAATTTTTATCTAAAAATTAATATAGTTTGCTGCAGTGGTATATACGCGGTTGCGTATAACAAGTCTTAAAAAAAACTGCCGCAAACCGAAAAAAAATGTTTAAAATTCTCGTACTGATTTAAAATTTTATTAACCAAAAATACGATTTTTGCAAGCCAAATTTCCATCTAAAAAATAATTTAGCTTGCTGCAGTGCTATATACGCGGTTGCGTATAACAAGTTTTAAAAAAGACCGCCGCAAACCAAAAAAAATGTTTAAAATTTTCGTACTGATTTAAATTTTTATTAATCAAAAATACAAATTTTGCAAGCCAAATTTCCATTTAAAAAATAATATAGCTTGCTGCAGTTCCATAAACGCGGTTAAACATAACAAGTTTTAGAAAATACCGCCGCAAACCAAAAAAAATGTTTAAAATTCTCGTACTGATTTAAATTTTTATTAACCAAAAATACGATTTTTGCAAGCTTAATTTTTATCTAAAAAATAATATAGCTTGTTGCAGTGCTATATACGCAGTTGCGTATAACAAGTTTTAAAAAAAACCGCCGCAAACCGAAAAAAAATGTTTAAAATTCTCGTACTGATTTAAAATTTTATTAACCAAAAATACGATTTTTGCAAGCCAAATTTTCATCTAAAAAATAATATAGCTTGCTGCAGTTCTATATATGCGGTTGCATATGACAAGTTTTAAAAAAGACCGCCGCAAACCGAAAAAAAAAGTTTAAAATTCTCGTACTGATTTAAAAAATTTATTAACCAAAAATACAAATTTTGCAAGGCAAATTTCTATTTAAAAAATAATATAACTTGCTGCAGTTCCATATACGCGGTTGAACATGACAAGTTTTGAAAAATACCGCCGCAAACCGAAAAAAATGTTTAAAATTCTCGTACTGATTTAAATTTTTATTAACCAAAAATACGATTTTTGCAAGCTTAATTTTTATCTAAAAAATAATATAGCTTGTTGCAGTGCTATATACGCAGTTGCGTATAACAAGTTTTAAAAAAAACCGCCGCAAACCGAAAAAAAATGTTTAAAATTCTCGTACTGATTTAAAATTTTATTAACCAAAAATACGATTTTTGCAAGCCTAATTTTTATCTAAAAAATAATAAAGCTTGCTGCAGTGCTATATACGCGGTTGCGTATAACAAGTCTTAAAAAAGACAGCCGCAAACCGAAAAAAAATGTTTAAAATTCTCGTACTGATTTAAAATTTTATTAACCAAAAATACGATTTTTGCAAGCCAAATTTTCATCTAAAAAATAATATAGCTTGCTGCAGTTCTATATGTGCGGTTGCATATGACAAGTTTTAAAAAAGTTTGCCGCAAACCGAAAAAAAATGTTTAAAATTCTCGTACTGATTTAAAATTTTATTAACCAAAAATACGATTTTTGCAAGCCTAATTTTTATCTAAAAAATAATATATCTTGCTGCAGTTCCATATACGCGGTTGAACATGACAAGTTTTGAAAAAGACCGCCGCAAACCGAAAAAAATGTTTAAAATTCTCGTACCGATTTAAATTTTTATTAACCAAAAATACGATTTTTGCAAGCCTAATTTTTATCTAAAAAATAATATAGCTTGCTGCAGTGCTATATACGCGGTTGCGTATAACAAGTCTTAAAAAAAACCGCCGCAAACCGAAAAAAATGTTTAAAATTCTCGTACCGATTTAAATTTTTATTAACCAAAAATACGATTTTTGCAAGCCTAATTTTTATCTAAAAAATAATAAAGCTTGCTGCAGTGCTATATACGCGGTTGCGTATAACAAGTCTTAAAAAAAACCGCCGCAAACCGAAAAAAATGTTTAAAATTCTCGTACCGATTTAAATTTTTATTAACCAAAAATACGATTTTTGCAAGCCTAATTTTTATCTAAAAAATAATATAGCTTGCTGCAGTGCTATATATGCGGTTGCGTATAACAAGTCTTAAATAAAACCGCCGCAAACCGAAAAAAAATGTTTAAAATTCTCGTACTGATTTAAAATTTTATTAACCAAAAATACGATTTTTGCAAGCCAAATTTCCATCTAAAAAATAATTTAGTTTGCTGCAGTGCTATATACGCGGTTGCGTATAACAAGTTTTAAAAAAGACCGCCGCAAACCAAAAAAAATGTTTAAAATTTTCGTACTGATTTAAATTTTTATTAATAAAAAATACAAATTTTGCAAGCCAAATTTCTATTTAAAAAATAATATAGCTTGCTGCAGTTCCATAAACGCGGTTAAACATAACAAATTTTGAAAAATACCGCCGCAAACCAAAAAAAATGTTTAAAATTCTCGTACTGATTTAAATTTTTATTAACCAAAAATACGATTTTTGCAAGCTTAATTTCTATCTAAAAAATAATATAGCTTGTTGCAGTGCTATATACGCAGTTGCGTATAACAAGTTTAAAACAAAACCGCCGCAAACCGAAAAAAAAATGTTTAAAATTCTCGTACTGATTTAAAATTTTATTAACCAAAAATACGATTTTTGCAAGCCAAATTTCCATCTAAAAAATAATATAGCTTGCTGCAGTTCTATATATGCGGTTGCATATGACAAGTTTTAAAAAAGACCGCCGCAAACCGAAAAAAAATGTTTAAAATTCTCGTACTGATTTAAAAATTTTATTAACCAAAAATACAAATTTTGCAAGGCAAATTTCTATTTAAAAAATAATATAGCTTGCTGCAGTTCCATATACGCGGTTGAACATGACAAGTTTTGAAAAATACCGCCGGAAACCGAAAAAAATGTTTAAAATTCTCGTACCGACTTAAATTTTTATTAACCAAAAATACGATTTTTGCAAGCCAAATTTCCATCTAAAAAATAATTTAGCTTGCTGCAGTACTATATACGCGGTTGCGTATAACAAGTTGTAAAAAATACCGCCGCAAACCGAAAAAAATGTTTAAAATTCTCGTACTGATTTAAAATTTTATTAACCAAAAATACAAATTTTGCAAGGCAAATTTCTATTTAAAAAATAATATATCTTGCTGCAGTTCCATATACGCGGTTGAACATGACAAGTTTTGAAAAAGACCGCCGCAAACCGAAAAAAATGTTTAAAATTCTCGTACCGATTTAAATTTTTATTAACCAAAAATACGATTTTTGCAAGCCTAATTTTTATCTAAAAAATAATATGGCTTGCTGCAGTGCTATATACGCGGTTGCGTATAACAAGTTTTAAAAAAAAACCGCCGCAAACCGAAAAAAAATGTTTAAAATTCTCGTACTGATTTAAAATTGTATTAACCAAAAATACGATTTTTGCAAGCCAAATTTCCATCTAAAAAATAATTTAGCTTGCTGCAGTGCTATATACGCGGTTGCGTATAACAAGTTTTAAAAAAGACCACCGCAAACCGAAAAAAAATGTTTAAAATTCTCGTACTGATTTAAAATTTTATTAACCAAAAATACGATTTTTGCAAGCCTAATTTTTATCTAAAAAATAATATATCTTGCTGCAGTTCCATATACGCGGTTGAACATGACAAATTTTGGAAAAGACCGCCGCAAACCGAAAAAAATGTTTAAAATTCTCGTACCGATTTAAATTTTTATTAAACAAAAATACGATTTTTGCAAGCCTAATTTTTATCTAAAAAATAATATAGCTTGCTGCAGTGCTATATACGCGGTTGCGTATAACAAGTCTTAAAAAAAACCGCCGCAAACCGAAAAAAATGTTTAAAATTCTCGTACCGATTTAAATTTTTATTAACCAAAAATACGATTTTTGCAAGCCTAATTTTTATCTAAAAATTAATATAGTTTGCTGCAGTGGTATATACGCGGTTGCGTATAACAAGTCTTAAAAAAAACTGCCGCAAACCGAAAAAAAATGTTTAAAATTCTCGTACTGATTTAAAATTTTATTAACCAAAAATACGATTTTTGCAAGCCAAATTTCCATCTAAAAAATAATTTAGCTTGCTGCAGTGCTATATACGCGGTTGCGTATAACAAGTTTTAAAAAAGACCGCCGCAAACCAAAAAAAATGTTTAAAATTTTCGTACTGATTTAAATTTTTATTAATCAAAAATACAAATTTTGCAAGCCAAATTTCCATTTAAAAAATAATATAGCTTGCTGCAGTTCCATAAACGCGGTTAAACATAACAAGTTTTAGAAAATACCGCCGCAAACCAAAAAAAATGTTTAAAATTCTCGTACTGATTTAAATTTTTATTAACCAAAAATACGATTTTTGCAAGCTTAATTTTTATCTAAAAAATAATATAGCTTGTTGCAGTGCTATATACGCAGTTGCGTATAACAAGTTTTAAAAAAAACCGCCGCAAACCGAAAAAAAATGTTTAAAATTCTCGTACTGATTTAAAATTTTATTAACCAAAAATACGATTTTTGCAAGCCAAATTTTCATCTAAAAAATAATATAGCTTGCTGCAGTTCTATATATGCGGTTGCATATGACAAGTTTTAAAAAAGACCGCCGCAAACCGAAAAAAAAAGTTTAAAATTCTCGTACTGATTTAAAAAATTTATTAACCAAAAATACAAATTTTGCAAGGCAAATTTCTATTTAAAAAATAATATAACTTGCTGCAGTTCCATATACGCGGTTGAACATGACAAGTTTTGAAAAATACCGCCGCAAACCGAAAAAAATGTTTAAAATTCTCGTACTGATTTAAATTTTTATTAACCAAAAATACGATTTTTGCAAGCTTAATTTTTATCTAAAAAATAATATAGCTTGTTGCAGTGCTATATACGCAGTTGCGTATAACAAGTTTTAAAAAAAACCGCCGCAAACCGAAAAAAAATGTTTAAAATTCTCGTACTGATTTAAAATTTTATTAACCAAAAATACGATTTTTGCAAGCCTAATTTTTATCTAAAAAATAATAAAGCTTGCTGCAGTGCTATATACGCGGTTGCGTATAACAAGTCTTAAAAAAGACAGCCGCAAACCGAAAAAAAATGTTTAAAATTCTCGTACTGATTTAAAATTTTATTAACCAAAAATACGATTTTTGCAAGCCAAATTTTCATCTAAAAAATAATATAGCTTGCTGCAGTTCTATATGTGCGGTTGCATATGACAAGTTTTAAAAAAGTTTGCCGCAAACCGAAAAAAAATGTTTAAAATTCTCGTACTGATTTAAAATTTTATTAACCAAAAATACGATTTTTGCAAGCCTAATTTTTATCTAAAAAATAATATATCTTGCTGCAGTTCCATATACGCGGTTGAACATGACAAGTTTTGAAAAAGACCGCCGCAAACCGAAAAAAATGTTTAAAATTCTCGTACCGATTTAAATTTTTATTAACCAAAAATACGATTTTTGCAAGCCTAATTTTTATCTAAAAAATAATATAGCTTGCTGCAGTGCTATATACGCGGTTGCGTATAACAAGTCTTAAAAAAAACCGCCGCAAACCGAAAAAAATGTTTAAAATTCTCGTACCGATTTAAATTTTTATTAACCAAAAATACGATTTTTGCAAGCCTAATTTTTATCTAAAAAATAATAAAGCTTGCTGCAGTGCTATATACGCGGTTGCGTATAACAAGTCTTAAAAAAAATCGCCGCAAACCGAAAAAAAATGTTTAAAATTCTCGTACTGATTTAAAATTTTATTAACCAAAAATACGATTTTTGCAAGCCAAATTTCCATCTAAAAAATAATTTAGCTTGCTGCAGTGCTATATACGCAGTTGCGTATAACAAGTTTTAAAAAAGACCGCCGCAAACCAAAAAAAATGTTTAAAATTTTCGTACTGATTTAAATTTTTATTAATCAAAAATACAAATTTTGCAAGCCAAATTTCTATTTAAAAAATAATATAGCTTGCTGCAGTTCCATAAACGCGGTTAAACATAACAAGTTTTGAAAAATACCGCCGCAAACCAAAAAAAAATGTTTAAAATTCTCGTACTGATTTAAATTTTTATTAACCAAAAATACGATTTTTGCAAGCCTAATTTTTATCTAAAAAATAATATAGCTTGCTGCAGTGCTATATACGCGGTTGCGTATAACAAGTCTTAAAAAAAACCGCCGCAAACCGAAAAAAAATGTTTAAAATTCTCGTACTGATTTAAAATTTTATTAACCAAAAATACGATTTTTGCAAGCCAAATTTCCATCTAAAAAATAATTTAGCTTGCTGCGGTGCTATATACGCGGTTGCGTATAACAAGTTTTTAAAAAGACCGCCGCAAACCAAAAAAAATGTTTAAAATTTTCGTACTGATTTAAATTTTTATTAATCAAAAATACAAATTTTGCAAACCAAATTTCTATTTAAAAATAATATAGCTTGCTGCAGTTCCATAAAATCGGTTAAACATAACAAGTTTTGAAAAATACCGCCGCAAACCAAAAAAAATGTTTATAATTCTCGTACTGATTTAAATTTTTATTAACCAAAAATACGATTTTTGCAAGCTTAATTTTTATCTAAAAAATAATATAGCTTGTTGCAGTGCTATATACGCAGTTGCGTATAACAAGTTTTAAAAAAAACCGCCGCAAACCGAAAAAAAATGTTTAAAATTCTCCTACTGATTTAAAATTTTATTAACCAAAAATACGATATTTGCAAGCCAAATTTCCATCTAAAAAATAATATAGCTTGCTGCAGTTCTATATATGCGGTTGCATATGACAAGTTTTAAAAAAGACCGCCGCAAACCGAAAAAAAATGTTTAAAATTCTCGTACTGATTTAAAAATTTTATTAACCAAAAATACAAATTTTGCAAGGCAAATTTCTATTTAAAAACTAATATAGCTTGCTGCAGTTCCATACACGCGGTTGAACATGACAAGTTTTGAAAAATACCGCCGCAAACCGAAAAAAATGTTTAAAATTCTCGTACCGACTTAAATTTTTATTAACCAAAAATAAGATTTTTGCAAGCCAAATTTCCATCTAAAAAATAATTTAGCTTGCTGCAGTGCTATATACGCGGTTGCGTATAACAAGTTGTAAAAAGACCGTCGCAAACCAAAAAAAATATTTAAAATTCTCGTACTGATTTAAAATTTTATTAACCAAAAATACTAATTTTGCAAGGCAAATTTCTATTTAAAAAATAATATATCTTGCTGCAGTTCCATATACGCGGTTGAACATGACAAGTTTTGAAAAAGACCGCCGCAAACCGAAAAAAATGTTTAAAATTCTCGTACCGATTTAAATTTTTATTAACCAAAAATACGATTTTTGCAAGCCTAATTTTTATCTAAAAAATAATATAGCTTGCTGCAGTGCTATATACGCGGTTGCGTATAACAAGTCTTAAAAAAAACCGCCGCAAACCAAAAAAAAATGTTTAAAATTCTCGTACTGATTTAAAATTTTATTAACCAAAAATTCGATTTTTGAAAGCCAAATTTCCATCTAAAAAAATAATTTAGCTTGCTGCAGTGCTATATACGCGGTTGCGTATAACAAGTCTTAAAAAAAAACCGCCGCAAACCGAAAAAAAATGTTTAAAATTCTCGTACTGATTTAAAATTTTATTAACCAAAAATACGATTTTTGCAAGCCTAAATTTTATCTAAAAAATAATATATCTTGCTGCAGTTCCATATACGCGGTTGAACATGACAAGTTTTGAAAAAGACCGCCGCAAACCGAAAAAAAATGTTTAAAATTCTGGTACCGATTTAAATTTTTATTAACCAAAAATACGATTTTTGCCTGCCTAATTTTTATCTAAAAAATAATATAGCTTGCTGCAGTGCTATATACGCGGTTGCGTATAACAAGTCTTAAAAAAACCGCCGCAAACCGAAAAAAATGTTTAAAATTCTCGTACCGATTTAAATTTTTATTAACCAAAAATACGATTTTTGCAAGCCTAATTTTTATCTAAAAAATAATATAGCTTGCTGCAGTGCTATATACGCGGTTGCGTATAACAAGTCTTAAAAAAAACCGCCACAAACCGAAAAAAATGTTTAAAATTCTCGTACCGATTTAAATTTTTATTAACCAAAAATACGATTTTTGCAAGCCTAATTTTTATCTAAAAAATAATATAGCTTGCTGCAGTGCTATATACGCGGTTGCGTATAACAAGTCTTAAAAAAAACCGCCGCAAACCGAAAAAAAATGTTTAAAATTCTCGTACTGATTTAAAATTTTATTAACCAAAAATACGATTTTTGCAAGCCAAATTTTCATCTAAAAAACAATATAGCTTGCTGCAGTTCTATATATGCGGTTGCATATGACAAGTTTTAAAAAAGTTTGCCGCAAACCGAAAAAAAATGTTTAAAATTCTCGTACTGATTTAAAATTTTATTAACCAAAAATACGATTTTTGCAAGCCTAATTTTTATCTAAAAAATAATATATCTTGCTGCAGTTCCATATACGCGGTTGAACATGACAAGTTTTGAAAAAGACCGCCGCAAACCGAAAAAAATGTTTAAAATTCTCGTACCGATTTAAATTTTTATTAACCAAAAATACGATTTTTGCAAGCCTAATTTTTATCTTAAAAATAATATAGCTTGCTGCAGTGCTATATACGCGGTTGCGTATAACAAGTCTTAAAAAAAACCGCCGCAAACCGAAAAAAAATGTTTAAAATTCTCGTACTGATTTAAAATTTTATTAACCAAAAATACGATTTTTGCAAGCCAAATTTCCATCTAAAAAATAATTTAGCTTGCTGCAGTGCTATATACGCAGTTGCGTATAACAAGTTTTAAAAAAGACCGCCGCAAACCAAAAAAAATGTTTAAAATTTTCGTACTGATTTAAATTTTTATTAATCAAAAATACAAATTTTGCAAGCCAAATTTCTATTTAAAAAATAATATAGCTTGCTGCAGTTCCATAAACGCGGTTAAACATAACAAGTTTTGAAAAATACCGCCGCAAACCAAAAAAAAATGTTTAAAATTCTCGTACTGATTTAAATTTTTATTAACCAAAAATACGATTTTTGCAAGCCTAATTTTTATCTAAAAAATAATATAGCTTGCTGCAGTGCTATATACGCGGTTGCGTATAACAAGTCTTAAAAAAAACCGCCGCAAACCGAAAAAAAAATGTTTAAAATTCTCGTACTGATTTAAAATTTTATTAACCAAAAATACGATTTTTGCAAGCCAAATTTCCATCTAAAAAATAATTTAGCTTGCTGCGGTGCTATATACGCGGTTGCGTATAACAAGTTTTTAAAAAGACCGCCGCAAACCAAAAAAAATGTTTAAAATTTTCGTACTGATTTAAATTTTTATTAATCAAAAATACAAATTTTGCAAACCAAATTTTTATTTAAAAATAATATAGCTTGCTGCAGTTCCATAAAAGCGGTTAAACATAACAAGTTTTGAAAAATACCGCCGCAAACCAAAAAAAATGTTTATAATTCTCGTACTGATTTCAATTTTTATTAACCAAAAATACGATTTTTGCAAGCTTAATTTTTATCTAAAAACTAATATAGCTTGTTGCAGTGCTATATACGCAGTTGCGTATAACAAGTTTTAAAAAAAACCGCCGCAAACCGAAAAAAAATGTTTAAAATTCTCCTACTGATTTAAAATTTTATTAACCAAAAATACGATTTTTGCAAGCCAAATTTCCATCTAAAAAATAATATAGCTTGCTGCAGTTCTATATATGCGGTTGCATATGACAAGTTTTAAAAAAGACCGCCGCAAACCGAAAAAAAATGTTTAAAATTCTCGTACTGATTTAAAAATTTTATTAACCAAAAATACAAATTTTGCAAGGCAAATTTCTATTTAAAAAATAATATAGCTTGCTGCAGTTCCATATACGCGGTTGAACATGACAAGTTTTGAAAAATACCGCCGCAAACCGAAAAAAATGTTTAAAATTCTCGTACCGACTTAAATTTTTATTAACCAAAAATAAGATTTTTGCAAGCCAAATTTCCATCTAAAAAATAATTTAGCTTGCTGCAGTGCTATATACGCAGTTGCGTATAACAAGTTGTAAAAAGACCGTCGCAAACCAAAAAAAATATTTAAAATTCTCGTACTGATTTAAAATTTTATTAACCAAAAATACTAATTTTGCAAGGCAAATTTCTATTTAAAAAATAATACATCTTGCTGCAGTTCCATATACGCGGTTGAACATGACAAGTTTTGAAAAAGACCGCCGCAAACCGAAAAAAATGTTTAAAATTCTCGTACCGATTTAAATTTTTATTAACCAAAAATACGATTTTTGCAAGTCTAATTTTTATCTAAAAAATAATATAGCTTGCTGCAGTGCTATATACGCGGTTGCTTATAACAAGTCTTAAAAAAACCGCCGCAAACCGAAAAAATTTTTTTAAAATTCTCGTACTGATTTAAAATTTTATTAACCAAAAATTCGATTTTTGCAAGCCAAATTTCCATCTAAAAAAATAATTTAGCTTGCTGCAGTGCTATATACGCGGTTGCGTATAACAAGTCTTAAAAAAAACCGCCGCAAACCGAAAAAAAATGTTTAAAATTCTCGTACTGATTTAAAATTTTATTAACCAAAAATACGATTTTTGCAAGCCTAAATTTTATCTAAAAAATCATATATCTTGCTGCAGTTCCATATACGCGGTTGAACATGACAAGTTTTGAAAAATACCGCCGCAAACCGAAAAAAATGTTTAAAATTCTCGTACCGACTTAAATTTTTATTAACCAAAAATAAGATTTTTGCAAGCCAAATTTCCATCTAAAAAATAATTTAGCTTGCTGCAGTGCTATATACGCGGTTGCGTATAACAAGTTGTAAAAAGACCGTCGCAAACCAAAAAAATATTTAAAATTCTCGTACTGATTTAAAATTTTATTAACCAAAAATACTAATTTTGCAAGGCAAATTTCTATTTAAAAAATAATATATCTTGCTGCAGTTCCATATACGCGGTTGAACATGACAAGTTTTGAAAAAGACCGCCGCAAACCGAAAAAAATGTTTAAAATTCTCGTACCGATTTAAATTTTTATTAACCAAAAATACGATTTTTGCAAGCCTAATTTTTATCTAAAAAATAATATAGCTTGCTGCAGTGCTATATACGCGGTTGCTTATAACAAGTCTTAAAGAAAACCCCCGCAAACCGAAAAAAAATGTTTAAAATTCTCGTACTGATTTAAAATTTTATTAACCAAAAATTCGATTTTTGCAAGCCAAATTTCCATCTAAAAAAATAATTTAGCTTGCTGCAGTGCTATATACGCGGTTGCGTATAACAAGTCTTAAAAAAAACCGCCGCAAACCGAAAAAAAATGTTTAAAATTCTCGTACTGATTTAAAATTTTATTAACCAAAAATACGATTTTTGCAAGCCTAAATTTTATCTAAAAAATCATATATCTTGCTGCAGTTCCATATACGCGGTTGAACATGACAAGTTTTGAAAAAGACCGCCGCAAACCGAAAAAAAATGTTTAAAATTCTGGTACCGATTTAAATTTTTATTAACCAAAAATACGATTTTTGCCTGCCTAATTTTTATCTAGAAAATAATATAGCTTGCTGCAGTGCTATATACGCGGTTGCGTATAACAAGTCTTAAAAAAAACCGCCGCAAACCGAAAAAAATGTTTAAAATTCTCGTACCGATTTAAATTTTTATTAACCAAAAATACGATTTTTGCAAGCCTAATTTTTATCTAAAAAATAATATAGCTTGCTGCAGTGCTATATACGCGGTTGCGTATAACAAGTCTTAAAAAAAACCACCGCAAACCGAAAAAAATGTTTAAAATTCTCGTACCGATTTAAATTTTTATTAACCAAAAATACGATTTTTGCAAGCCTAATTTTTATCTAAAAAATAATATAGCTTGCTGCAGTGCTATATACGCGGTTGCGTATAACAAGTCTTAAAAAAAACCGCCGCAAACCGAAAAAAAATGTTTAAAATTCTCGTACTGATTTAAAATTTTATTAACCAAAAATACGATTTTTGCAAGCCAAATTTCCATCTAAGAAATAATTTAGCTTGCTGCAGTGCTATATACGCGGTTGCGTATAACAAGTTTTAAAAAAGACCGCCACAAACCAAAAAAAATGTTTAAAATTTTCGTACTGATTTAAATTTTTATTAATCAAAAATACAAATTTTACAAGCCAAATTTCTATTTAAAAAATAATATAACTTGCTGCAGTTCCATAAACGCGGTTAAACATAACAAGTTTTGAAAAATACCGCCGCAAACCAAAAAAAATGTTTAAAATTCTCGTACTGATTTAAATTTTTATTAACCAAAAATACGATTTTTGCAAGCTTAATTTTTATCTAAAAAATAATATAGCTTGTTGCAGTGCTATATACGCAGTTGCGTATAACAAGTTTTAAAAAAACCGCCGCAAACCGAAAAAAAATGTTTAAAATTCTCGTACTGATTTAAAATTTTATTAACCAAAAATACGATTTTTGCAAGCCAAATTTCCATCTAAAAAATAATATAGCTTGCTGCAGTTCTATATATGCGGTTGCATATGACAAGTTTTAAAAAAGACCGCCGCAAACCGAAAAAAAATGTTTAAAATTCTCGTACTGATTTAAAAATTTTATTAACCAAAAATACAAATTTTGCAAGGCAAATTTCTATTTAAAAAATAATATAGCTTGCAGCAGTTCCATATACGCGGTTGAACATGACAAGTTTTGTAAAATACCGCCGCAAACCGAAATTTTTTTTTAAAATTCTCGTACCGACTTAAATTTTTATTAACCAAAAATACGATTTTTGCAAGCCAAATTTCCATCTAAAAAATAATTTAGCTTGCTGCAGTGCTATATACGCGGTTGCGTATAACAAGTTGTAAAAAAGACCGCCGCAAACCGAAAAAAATGTTTAAAATTCTCGTACTGATTTAAAATTTCATTAACCAAAAATACAAATTTTGCAAGGCAAATTTCTATTTAAAAAATAATATATCTTGCTGCAGTTCCATATACGCGGTTGAACATGACAAGTTTTGAAAAAGACCGCCGCAAACCGAAAAAAATGTTTAAAGTTCTCGTACCGATTTAAATTTTTATTAACCAAAAATACGATTTTTGCAAGCCTAATTTTTATCTAAAAAATAATATAGCTTGCTGCAGTGCTATATACGCGGTTGCGTATAACAAGTCTTAAAAAAAACCGCCACAAACCGAAAAAAAATGTTTAAAATTCTCGTACTGATTTAAAATTTTATTAACCAAAAATGCGATTTTTGCAAGCCAAATTTCCATCTAAAAAATAATTTAGCTTGCTGCAGTGCTATATACGCGGTTGCGTATAACAAGTTTTAAAAAAGACCGCCGCAAACCGAAAAAAAATATTTAAAATTCTCGTACTGATTTAAAATTTTATTAACCAAAAATACGATTTTTGCAAGCCAAATTTTCATCTAAAAAATAATTTAGCTTGCTGCAGTGCTATATACGCGGTTGCGTATAACAAGTTTTAAAAAAGACCGCCGCAAACCAAAAAAAATGTTTAAAATTTTCGTACTGATTTAAATTTTTATTAATCAAAAATACAAATTTTGCAAGCCAAATTTCTATTTAAAAAATAATATAGCTTGCTGCAGTTCCATAAACGCGGTTAAACATAACAAGTTTTGAAAAATACCGCTGCAAACCAAAAAAAATGTTTAAAATTCTCGTACTGATTTAAATTTTTATTAACCAAAAATACGATTTTTGCAAGCTTAATTTTTATCTAAAAAATAATATAGCTTGTTGCAGTGCTATATACGCAGTTGCGTATAACAAGTTTTAAAAAAAACCGCCGCAAACCGAAATAAAATGTTTAAAATTCTCGTACTGATTTAAAATTTTATTAACCAAAAATACGATTTTTGCAAGCCAAATTTCCATCTTAAAAATAATATAGCTTGCTGCAGTTCTATATATGCGGTTGCATATGACAAGTTTTAAAAAAGACCGCCGCAAACCGAAAAAAAATGTTTAAAATTCTCGTACTGATTTAAAAAATTTATTAACCAAAAATACAAATTTTGCAAGGCAAATTTCTATTTAAAAAATAATATAGCTTGCTGCAGTTCCATATACGCGGTTGAACATGACAAGTTTTGAAAAATACCGCCGCAAACCGAAAAAAATGTTTAAAATTCTCGTACCGACTTAAATTTTTATTAACCAAAAATACGATTTTTGCAAGCCAAATTTCCATCTAAAAAATAATTTAGCTTGCCGCAGTGCTATATACGCGGTTGCGTATAACAAGTTGTAAAAAAGACCGCCGCAAACCAAAAAAAATGTTTAAAATTCTCGTACTGATTTAAAATTTTTGTAACCAAAAATACAAAATTTGCAAGGCAAATTTCTATTTAAAAAATAGTATATCTTGCTGCAGTTCCATATACGCGGTTGAACATGACAAGTTTTGAAAAAGACCGCCGCAAACCGAAAAAAATGTTTAAAATTCTCGTACCGATTTAAATTTTTATTAACCAAAAATACGATTTTTGCAAGCCTAATTTTTATCTAAAAAATAATATAGCTTGCTGCAGTGCTATATACGCGGTTGCGTATAACAAGTTTTAAAAAAGACCGCCGCAAACCGAAAAAAAATGTTTAAAATTCTCGTACTGATTTAAAATTTTATTAACCAAAAATACGATTTTTGCAAGCCTAATTTTTATCTAAAAAATAATATATCTTGCTGCAGTTCCATATACGCGGTTGAACATGACAAGTTTTGAAAAAGACCGCCGCAAACCGAAAAAAATGTTTAAAATTCTCGTACCGATTTAAATTTTTATTAACCAAAAATACGATTTTTGCTAGCCTAACTTTTATCTAAAAAATAATATAGCTTGCTGCAGTGCTATATACGCGGTTGCGTATAACAAGTCTTAAAAAAAACCGCCGCAAACCGAAAAAAAATGTTTAAAATTCTCGTACTGATTTAAAATTTTATTAACCAAAAATACGATTTTTGCAAGCCAAATTTCCATCTAAAAAATAATTTAGCTTGCTGCAGTGCTATATACGCGGTTGCGTATAACAAGTTTTAAAAAAGACCGCCGCAAACCAAAAAAAATGTTTAAAATTTTCGTACTGATTTAAATTTTTATTAATCAAAAATACAAATTTTGCAAGCCAAATTTCTATTTAAAAAATAATATAGCTTGCTGCAGTTCCATAAACGCGGTTAAACATAACAAGTTTTGAAAAATACCGCCGCAAACCAAAAAAAATGTTTAAAATTCTCGTACTGATTTAAATTTTTATTAACCAAAAATACGTTTTTTGCAAGCTTAATTTTTATCTAAAAAATAATATAGCTTGTTCCAGTGCTATATACGTAGTTGCGTATAACAAGTTTTAAAAAAAACCGCCGCAAACCGAAAAAAAATGTTTAAAATTCTCGTACTGATTTAAAATTTTATTAACCAAAAATACGATTTTTGCAAACCAAATTTCCATCTAAAAAATAATATAGCTTGCTGCAGTTCTATATATGCGGTTGCATATGACAAGTTTTAAAAAAGACCGCCGCAAACCAAAAAAAAAATGTTTAAAATTCTCGTACTGATTTAAAAATTTTATTAACCAAAAATACAAATTTTGCAAGGCAAATTTCTATTTAAAAAATAATATAGCTTGCTGCAGTTCCATATACGCGGTTGAACATGACAAGTTTTGAAAAATACCGCCGCAAACCGAAAAAAATGTTTAAAATTCTCGTACCGACTTAAATTTTTATTAACCAAAAATACGATTTTTGCAAGCGAAATTTCCATCTAAAAAATAATTTAGCTTGCTGCAGTGCTATATACGCGGTTGCGTATAACAAGTTGTAAAAAAGACCGCCGCAAACCGAAAAAAATGTTTAAAATTCTCGTACTGATTTAAAATTTTATTAACCAAAAATACAAATTTTGCAAGGCAAATTTCTATTTAAAAAATAATATATCTTGCTGCAGTTCCATATACGCGGTTGAACATGACAAGTTTTGAAAAAGACCGCCGCAAACCGAATTTTTTTTTTAAAATTCTCGTACCGATTTAAATTTTTATTAACCAAAAATACGATTTTTGCAAGCCTAATTTTTATCTAAAAAATAATATAGCTTGCTGCAGTGCTATATATGCGGTTGCGTATTACAAGTCTTAAAAAAAAACCGCTGCAAACCGAAAAAAAATGTTTAAAATTCTCGTACTGATTTAAAATTTTATTAACCAAAAATACGATTTTTGCAAGCCAAATTTCCATCTAAAAAATAGTTTAGCTTGCTGCAGTGCTATATACGCGGTTGCGTATAACAAGTTAGAAAAAAGACCGCCGCAAACCGAAAAAAAATGTTTAAAATTCTCGTACGGATTTAAAATTTTATTAACCAAAAATACGATTTTTGCAAACCTAATTTTTATCTAAAAAATAATATATCTTGCTGCAGTTCCATATACGCGGTTGAACATGACAAGTTTTGAAAAAGACCGCCGCAAACCGAAAAAAATGTTTAAAATTCTCGTACCGATTTAAATTTTTATTAACCAAAAATACGATTTTTGCAAGCCTAATTTTTATCTAAAAAATAATATAGCTTGCTCCAGTGCTATATACGCGGTTGCGTATAACAAGTCTTAAAAAAAACCGCCGCAAACCAAAAAAAATGTTTAAAATTCTCGTACCGATTTAAATTTTTAATAACCAAAAATACGATTTTTGCAAGCCTAATTTTTATCTAAAAAATAATATAGCTTGCTGCAGTGTTATATACGCGGTTGCGTATAACAAGTCTTAAAAAAGACCGCCGCAAACCGAAAAAAAATGTTTAAAATTCTCGTACTGATTTAAAATTTTATTAACCAAAAATACGATTTTTGCAAGCCAAATTTCCATCTAAAAAATAATTTAGCTTGCTGCAGTGCTATATACGCGGTTGCGTATAACAAGTTGTAAAAAAGACCGCCGCAAACCGAAAAAAATGTTTAAAATTCTCGTACTGATTTAAAATTTTATTAACCAAAAATACAAATTTTGCAAGGCAAATTTCTATTTAAAAAATAATATATCTTGCTGCAGTTCCATATACGCGGTTGAACATGACAAGTTTTGAAAAAGACCGCCGCAAACCGAAAAAAATGTTTAAAATTCTCGTACCGATTTAAATTTTTATTAACCAAAAATACGATTTTTGCAAGCCTAATTTTTATCTAAAAAATAATATAGCTTGCTGCAGTGCTATATACGCGGTTGCGTATAACAAGTCTTAAAAAAAACCGCCGCAAACCGAAAAAAAATGTTTACAATTCTCGTATTGATTTAAAATTTTATTAACCAAAAATACGATTTTTGCAAGCCAAATTTCCATCTAAAAAATAATTTAGCTTGCTGCAGTGCTATATACGCGGTTGCGTATAACAAGTTTTAAAAAAGACCGCCGCAAACCGAATTTTTTTTTTTTAAATTCTCGTACTGATTTAAAATTTTATTAACCAAAAATACGATTTTTGCAAGCCTAATTTTTATCTAAAAAATAATATATCTTGCTGCAGTTCCATATACGCGGTTGAACATGACAAGTTTTGAAAAAGAACGCCGCAAACCGAAAAAAATGTTTAAAATTCTCGTACCGATTTAAATTTTTATTAACCAAAAATACAATTTTTGCAAGCCTAATTTTTATCTAAAAAACAATATAGCTTGCTGCAGTGCTATATACGCGGTTGCGTATAACAAGTCTTAAAAAAAACCGCCGCAAACCGAAAAAAATGTTTAAAATTCTCGTACCGATTTAAATTTTTATTAACCAAAAATACGATTTTTGCAAGCCTAATTTTTATCTAAAAAATAATATAGCTTGCTGCAGTGCTATATACGCGGTTGCGTATAACAAGTCTTAAAAAAAACGCTGCAAACCGAAAAAAAATGTTTAAAATTCTCGTACTGATTTAAAATTTTATTAACCAAAAATACGATTTTTGCAAGCTTAATTTTTATCTAAAAAATAATATAGCTTGTTGCGGTGCTATATACGCAGTTGCGTATAACAAGTTTTGAAAAAAACCGCCGCAAACCGAAAAAAAATGTTTAAAATTCTCGTACTGATTTAAAATTTTATTAACCAAAAATACGATTTTTGCAAGCCAAATTTCCATCTAAAAAATAATATAGCTTGCTGCAGTTCTATATATGCGGTTGCATATGACAAGTTTTAAAAAAGACCGCCGCAAACCGAAAAAAAATGTTTAAAATTTTCGTACTGATTTAAAAATTTTATTAACCAAAAATACAAATTTTGCAAGGCAAATTTATATTTAAAAAATAATATAGCTTGCTGCAGTTCCATATACGCGGTTGAACATGACAAGTTTTGAAAAATACCGCCGCAAACCGAAAAAAATGTTTAAAATTCTCGTACCGACTTAAATTTTTATTAACCAAAAATACGATTTTTGCAAGCCAAATTTCCATCTAAAAAATAATTTAGCTTGCTGCAGTGCTATATACGCGGTTGCGTATAACAAGTTGTAAAAAAAACCGCCGCAAACCGAAAAAAATGTTTAAAATTCTCATACTGATTTAAAATTTTATTAACCAAAAATACAAATTTTGCAAGGCAAATTTCTATTTAAAAAATAATATATCTTGCTGCAGTTTCATATACGCGGTTGAACATGACAAGTTTTGAAAAAAACCGCCGCAAACCGAAAAAAATGTTTAAAATTCTCGTACCGATTTAAATTTTTATTAACCAAAAATACGATTTTTGCAAGCCTAATTTTTATCTAAAAAATAATATAGCTTGCTGCAGTGCCATATACGCGGTTGCGTATAACAAGTCTTAAAAAAGACCGCCGCAAACCGAAAAAAATGTTTAAAATTCTCGTACCGATTTAAATTTTTATTAACCAAAAATACGATTTTTGCAAGCCTAATTTTTATCTAAAAAATAATATAGCTTGCTCCAGTGCTATATACGCGGTTGCGTATAACAAGTCTTAAAAAAAACCGCCGCAAATCAAAAAAAATGTTTAAAATTCTCGTACCGATTTAAATTTTTATTAACCAAAAATACGATTTTTGCAAGCCTAATTTTTATCTAAAAAATAAAATAGTTTGCTGCAGTGTTATATACGCGGTTGCGTATAACAAGTCTTAAAAAAAACCGCCGCAAACCGAATAAAAATGTTTAAAATTCTCGTACTGATTTAAAATTTTATTAACCAAAAATACGATTTTTGCAAGCCAAATTTCCATCTAAAAAATAATTTAGCTTGCTGCAGTGCTATATACGCGGTT
The DNA here is from genome assembly GCA_963556235.1 of Cryptophagus acutangulus. Classification (NCBI taxonomy): domain Eukaryota; kingdom Metazoa; phylum Arthropoda; class Insecta; order Coleoptera; family Cryptophagidae; genus Cryptophagus; species Cryptophagus acutangulus. Next base: position 84,346 of record CAUVYR010000084.1, on the reverse strand, counting down.
GCGTATAACAAGTTGTAAAAAAGACCGCCGCAAACCGAAAAAAATGTTTAAAATTCTCGTACTGATTTAAAATTTTATTAAACAAAAATACAAATTTTGCAAGGCAAATTTCTATTTAAAAAATAATATAGCTTGCTGCAGTTCCATAAACGCGGTTAAACATAACAAGTTTTGAAAAATACCGCCGCAAACCAAAAAAAATGTTTAAAATTCTCGTACTGATTTAAATTTTTATTAACCAAAAATACGATTTTTGCAAGCTTAATTTTTATCTAAAAAATAATATAGCTTGTTGCGGTGCTATATACGCAGTTGCGTATAACAAGTTTAAAAAAAAAACCGCCGCAAACCGAAAAAAAATGTTTAAAATTCTCGTACTGATTTAAAATTTTATTAACCAAAAATACGATTTTTGCAAGCCAAATTTCCATCTAAAAAATAATATAGCTTGCTGCAGTTCTATATATGCGGTTGCATATGACAAGTTTTAAAAAAGACCGCCGCAAACCGAAAAAAAATGTTTAAAATTTTCGTACTGATTTAAAAATGTTATTAACCAAAAATACAAATTTTGCAAGGCAAATTTATATTTAAAAAATAGTATAGCTTGCTGCAGTTCCATATACGCGGTTGAACATGACAAGTTTTGAAAAATACCGCCGCAAACCGAAAAAAATGTTTAAAATTCTCGTACCGACTTAAATTTTTATTAACCAAAAATACGATTTTTGCAAGCCAAATTTCCATATAAAAAATAATTTAGCTTGCTGCAGTGCTATATGCGCGGTTGCGTATAACAAGTTGTAAAAAAAACCGCCGCAAACCGAAAAAAATGTTTAAAATTCTCGTACTGATTTAAAATTTTATTAACCAAAAATACAAATTTTGCAAGGCAAATTTCTATTTAAAAAATAATATATCTTGCTGCAGTTTCATATACGCGGTTGAACATGACAAGTTTTGAAAAAAACCGCCGCAAACCGAAAATTTTTTTTAAAATTCTCGTACCGATTTAAATTTTTATTAACCAAAAATACGATTTTTGCAAGCCTAATTTTTATCTAAAAAATAATATAGCTTGCTGCAGTGCCATATACGCGGTTGCGTATAACAAGTCTTAAAAAAAAACCGCCGCAAACCGAAAAAAATGTTTAAAATTCTCGTACCGATTTAAATTTTTATTAACCAAAAATACGATTTTTGCAAGCCTAATTTTTATCTAAAAAATAATATAGCTTGCTGCAGTGCTATATACGCGGTTGCGTATAACAAGTCTTAAAAAAAACCGCCGCAAACCGAAAAAAAATGTTTAAAATTCTCGTACTGATTTAAAATTTTATTAACCAAAAATACGATTTTTGCAAGCCAAATTTCCATCTAAAAAATAATTTAGCTTGCTGCAGTGCTATATATGCGGTTGCGTATAACAAGTTTTAAAAAAAAAACCGCCGCAAACCGAAAAAAAATGTTTAAAATTCTCGTACTGATTTAAAATTTTATTAACCAAAAATACGATTTTTGCAAGCCAAATTTCCATCTAAAAAATAATATAGCTTGCTGCAGTTCTATATATGCGGTTGCATATGACAAGTTTTAAAAAAGACCGCCGCAAACCGAAAAAAAATGTTTAAAATTCTCGTACTGATTTAAAAATTTTATTAACCAAAAATACAAATTTTGCAAGGCAAATTTCTATTTAAAAAATAATCTAGCTTGCTGCAGTTCCATATACGCGGTTGAACATGACAAGTTTTGAAAAATACCGCCGCAAACCGAAAAAAATGTTTAAAATTCTCGTACCGACTTAAATTTTTATTAACCAACAATACGATTTTTGCAAGCCCAATTTCCACCTAAAAAATAATTTAGCTTGCTGCAGTGCTATATACGTAGTTGCGTATAACAAGTTGTAAAAAAGACCGCCGCAAACCGAAAAAAATGTTTAAAATTCTCGTACTGATTTAAAATTTTATTAACCAAAAATACAAATTTTGCAAGGCAAATTTCTATTTAAAAAATAATATATCTTGCTGCAGTTCCATATACGCGGTCGAACATGACAAGTTTTGAAAAAGACCGCCGCAAACCGAAAAAAATGTTTAAAATTCTCGTACCAATTTAAATTTTTATTAACCAAAAATACGATTTTTGCGAGCGTAATTTTTATCTAAAAAATAATATAGCTTGCTGCAGTGCTATATACGCGGTTGCGTATAACAAGTTTTAAAAAAGACCGCCGCAAACCGAAAAAAAATGTTTAAAATTCTCGTACTGATTTATAATTTTATTAACCAAAAATACGATTTTTGCAAGCCTAATTTTTATCTAAAAAATAATATATCTTGCTGCAGTTCCATATACGCGGTTGAACATGACAAGTTTTAAAAAAGACCGCCGCAAACCGAAAAAAATGTTTAAAATTCTCGTACCGATTTAAATTTTTATTAACCAAAAATACAATTTTTGCAAGCCTAATTTTTATCTAAAAAATAATATAGCTTGCTGCAGTGCCATATGCGCGGTTGCGTATAACAAGTCTTAAAAAAAACCGCCGCAAACCGAAAAAAATGTTTAAAATTCTCGTACCGATTTAAATTTTTATTAACCAAAAATACGATTTTTGCAAGCCAAATTTCCTTCTAAAAAATAATTTAGCTTGCTGCAGTGCTATATACGCGGTTGCGTATAACAAGTTTTAAAAAAGACCGCCGCAAACCGAAAAAAAATGTTTAAAATTCTCGTACTGATTTAAATTTTTATTAACCAAAAATACGATTTTTGCAAGCCTAATTTTTATCTAAAAAATAATATATCTTGCTGCAGTTCCATATACGCGGTTGAACATGACAAGTTTTGAAAAAGACCGCCGCAAACCGAAAAAAATGTTTAAAATTCTCGTACCGATTTAAATTTTTATTTACCAAAAATACGATTTTTGCTAGCCTAATTTTTATCTAAAAAATAATATAGCTTGCTGCAGTGCTATATACGCGGTTGCGTATAACAAGTCTTAAAAAAAACCGCCGCAAACCAAAAAAAAATGTTTAAAATTCTCGTACTGATTTAAAATTTTATTAACCAAAAATACGATTTTTGCAAGCCAAATTTCCATCTAAAAAATAATTTAGCTTGCTGCAGTGCTATATACGCGGTTGCGTATAACAAGTTTTAAAAAAGACCGCCGCAAACCAAAAAAAATGTTTAAAATTTTCGTACTGATTTAAATTTTTATTAATCAAAAATACAAATTTTGCAAGCCAAATATCTATTTAAAAAATAATATAGCTTGCTGCAGTTCCATAAACGCGGTTAAACATAACAAGTTTTGAAAAATACCGCTGCAAACCAAAAAAAATGTTTAAAATTCTCGTACTGATTTAAATTTTTATTAACCAAAAATACGATTTTTGCAAGCTTAATTTTTATCTAAAAAATATTATAGCTTGTTGCAGTGCTATATACGCAGTTGCGTATAACAAGTTTTAAAAAAAACCGCCGCAAACCGAAAAAAAATGTTTAAAATTCTCGTACTGATTTAAAATTTTATTAACCAAAAATACGATTTTTGCAAGCCAAATTTCCATCTTAAAAATAATATAGCTTGCTGCAGTTCTATATATGCGGTTGCATATGACAAGTTTTAAAAAAGACCGCCGCAAACCGAAAAAAAATGTTTAAAATTCTCGTACTGATTTAAAAAATTTATTAACCAAAAATACAAATTTTGCAAGGCAAATTTCTATTTAAAAAATAATATAACTTGCTGCAGTTCCATATTCGCGGTTGAACATGACAAGTTTTGAAAAATACCGCCACAAACCGAAAAAAATGTTTAAAATTCTCGTACCGACTTAAATTTTTATTAACCAAAAATACGATTTTTGCAAGCCAAATTTCCATCTAAAAAATAATTTAGCTTGCTGCAGTGCTATATACGCGGTTGCGTATAACAAGTTGTAAAAAAGAGCGCCGCAAACCGAAAAAAATGTTTAAAATTCTCGTACTGATTTAAAATTTTATTAACCAAAAATACAAAATTTGCAAGGCAAATTTCTATTTAAAAAATAATATATCTTGCTGAAGTTCCATATACGCGGTTGAACATGACAAGTTTTGAAAAAGACCGCCGCAAACCGAAAAAAATGTTTAAAATTCTCGTACCGATTTAAATTTTTATTAACCAAAAATACGATTTTTGCAAGCCTAATTTTCATCTAAAAAATAATATAGCTTGCTGCAGTGCTATATACGCGGTTGCGTATAACAAGTCTTAAAAAAAACCCCCGCAAACCGAAAAAAAATGTTTAAAATTCTCGTACTGATTTAAAATTTTATTAACCAAAAATGCGATTTTTGCAAGCCAAATTTCAATCTAAAAAATAATTTAGCTTGCTGCAGTGCTATATACGCGGTTGCGTATAACAAGTTTTAAAAAAGACCGCCGCAAACCGAAAAAAAATGTTTAAAATTCTCGTACTGATTTAAATTTTTATTAACCAAAAATACGATTTTTGCAAGCTTAATTTTTATCTAAAAAATAATATAGCTTGTTGCAGTGCTATATACGCAGTTGCGTATAACAAGTTTTAAAAAAAAACCGCCGCAAACCAAAAAAAATTGTTAAAATTCTCGTACTGATTTAAAATTTTATTAACCAAAAATACGATTTTTGCAAGCCAAATTTCCATCTAAAAAATAATATAGCTTGCTGCAGTTCTATATATGCGGTTGCATATGACAAGTTTTAAAAAAGACCGCCGCAAACCGAAAAAAAATGTTTAAAATTCTCGTACTGATTTAAAAATTTTATTAACCAAAAATACAAATTTTGCAAGGCAAATTTCAATTTAAAAAATAATATAGCTTGCTGCAGTTTCATATACGCGGTTGAACATGACAAGTTTTGAAAAATACCGCCGCAAACCAAAAAAAATGTTTAAATCGTACCGACTTAAATTTTTATTAACCAAAAATACGATTTTTGCAAGCCAAATTTCCATCTAAAAAATAATTTAGCTTGCTGCAGTGCTATATTCGCGGTTGCGTATAACAAGTTGTAAAAAAGACCGCCGCAAACCGAAAAAAATGTTTAAAATTCTCGTACTGATTTAAAATTTTATTAACCAAAAATACAAATTTTGCAAGGCAAATTTCTATTTAAAAAATAATATATCTTGCTGCAGTTCCATATACGCGGTTGAACATGACAAGTTTTAAAAAAGACCGCCGCAAACCGAAAAAAATGTTTAAAATTCTCGTACCGATTTAAATTTTTATTAACCAAAAATACGATTTTTGCAAGCCTAATTTTTCTTTAAAAAATAATATAGCTTGCTGCAGGGCTATATACGCGGTTGCGTATAACAAGTCTTAAAAAAAACCGCCGCAAACCGAAAAAAAATGTTTAAAATTCTCGTACTGATTTAAAATTTTATTAACCAAAAATACGATTTTTGCAAGCCAAATTTCCATCTAAAAAATAATATAGCTTGCTGCAGTGCTATATACGCGGTTCCGTATAACATGTCTTAAAAAAAACCGCCGCAAACCGAAAAAAATGTTTAAAATTCTCGTACCGATTTAAATTTTTATTAACCAAAAATACGATTTTTGCAAGCCTATTTTTTATCTAAAAAATAATATAGCTTGCTGCAGTGCTATATACGCGGTTGCGTATAACAAGTCTTAAAAAAAACCGCCGCAAACCAAAAAAAAATGTTTAAAATTCTCGTACTGATTTAAAATTTTATTAACCAAAAATACGATTTTTGCAAGCCAAATTTCCATCTAAAAAATAATTTAGCTTGCTGCAGTGCTATATACGCGGTTGCGTATAACAAGTTTTAAAAAAGACCGCCGAAAACCAAAAAAAATGTTTAAAATTTTCGAACTGATTTAAATTTTTATTAATCAAAAATACAAATTTTGCAAGCCAAATTTCTATTTAAAAAATAATATAGCTTGCTGCAGTTCCATAAACGCGGTTAAACATAACAAGTTTTGAAAAATACTGCCGCAAACCAAAAAAAATGTTTAAAATTCTCGTACTGATTTAAATTTTTATTAACCAAAAATACGATTTTTGCAAGCTTAATTTTTATCTAAAAAATAATATAGCTTGTTGCAGTGCTATATACGCAGTTGCGTATAACAAGTTTTAAAAAAAACCGCCGCAAACCGAAAAAAATTGTTAAAATTCTCGTACTGATTTAAAATTTTATTAACCAAAAATACGATTTTTGCAAGCCAAATTTTCATCTAAAAAATAATATAGCTTGCTGCAGTTCTATATATGCGGTTGCATATGACAAGTTTTAAAAAAGACCGCCGCAAACTGAAAAAAAATGTTTAAAATTCTCGTACTGATTTAAAAATTTTATTAACCAAAAATACAAATTTTGCAAGGCAAATTTCTATTTAAAAAATAATATAGCTTGCTGCAGTTCCATATACGCAGTTGAACATGACTAGTTTTGAAAAATACCGCCGCAAACCAAAAAAAATGTTTAAAATTCTCGTACCGACTTAAATTTTTATTAACCAAAAATACGATTTTTGCAAGCCAAATTTCCATCTAAAAAATAATTTAGCTTGCTGCAGTGCTATATACGCGGTTGCGTATAACAAGTTGTAAAAAAGACCTTCGCAAACCGAAAAAAATGTTTAAAATTCTCGTACTGATTTAAAATTTTATTAACCAAAAATACAAATTTTGCAAGGCAAATTTCTATTTAAAAAATAATATATCTTGCTGCAGTTCCATATACGCGGTTGAACATGACAAGTTTTAAAAAAGACCGCCGCAAACCGAAAAAAATGTTTAAAATTCTCGTACGGATTTAAATTTTTATTAACCAAAAATACGATTTTTGCAAGCCTAATTTTTATTTAAAAAATAATATAGCTTACTGCAGTGCTATATACGCGGTTGCGTATAACAAGTCTTAAAAAAAACCGCCGCAAACCGAAAAAAAATGTTTAAAATTTTCGTACTGATTTAAAATTTTATTAACCAAAAATACGATTTTTGCAAGCCAAATTTCCATCTAAAAAATAATTTAGCTTGCTGCAGTGCAATATACGCGGTTGTGTATAACAAGTTTTAAAAAAGACCGCCGCAAACCGAAAAAAAATGTTTAAAATTCTCGTACTGATTTAAAATTTTATTAACCAAAAATACGATTTTTGCAAGCGTAATTTTTATCTAAAAAATAATATATCTTGCTGCAGTTCCATATACGCGGTTGAACATGACAAGTTTTGAAAAAGACCGCCGCAAACCGAAAAAATGTTTAAAATTCTCGTACCGATTTAAATTTTTATTAACCAAAAATACGATTTTTGCAAGCCTAATTTTTATCTAAAAAATAATATAGCTTGCTGCAGTGCTATATCCGCGGTTGCGTATAACAAGTCTTAAAAAAAACCGCCGCAAACCGAAAAAAATGTTTAAAATTCTCGTACCGATTTAAATTTTTATTAACCAAAAATACGATTTTTGCAAGCCTAATTTTTATCTAAAAAATAATATAGCTTGCTGCAGTGCTATATACGCGGTTGCGTATAACAAGTCTTAAAAAAAACCGCCGCAAACCGAAAAAAAATGTTTAAAATTCTCGTACTGATTTAAAATTTTATTAACCAAAAATACGGTTTTTGCAAGCCAAATTTCCATCTAAAAAATAATTTAGCTTGCTGCAGTGCTATATACGCAGTTGCGTATAACAAGTTTAAAAAAAAAACCGCCGCAAACCGAAAAAAAATGTTTAAAATTCTCGTACTGATTTAAAATTTTATTAACCAAAAATACAAATTTTGCAAGGCAAATTTCTATTTAAAAAATAATATAGCTTGCTGCAGTTCCATATACGCGGTTGAACATGACAAGTTTTGAAATATACCGCCGCAAACCGAAAAAAATGTTTAAAATTCTCGTACCGACTTAAATTTTTATTAACCAAAAATACGATTTTTGCAAGCCAAATTTCCATCTAAAAATTAATTTAGCTTGCTGCAGTGCTATATACGCGGTTGCGTATAACAAGTTGTAAAAAAGACCGCCGCAAACCAAAAAAAATGTTTAAAATTCTCGTACTGATTTAAAATTTTATTAACCAAAAATACAAATTTTGCGAGGCAAATTTCTATTTAAAAAATAATATATCTTGCTGCAGTTTCATATACGCGGTTGAACATGACAAGTTTTGAAAAAGACCGCCGCAAACCGAAAAAAATATTTAAAATTCTCGTACCGATTTAAATTTTTATTAACCAAAAATACGATTTTTGCAAGCCTAATTATTATCTAAAAAATAATATAGCTTGCTGCAGTGCTATATACGCGGTTGCGTATAACAAGTCTTAAAAAAACCGCCGCAAACCGAAAAAAAATGTTTAAAATTCTCGTAGTGATTTAAAATTTTATTAACCAAAAATACGATTTTTGCAAGCCAAATTTTCATCTAAAAAATAATTTAGCTTGCTGCAGTGCTATATACGCGGTTGCGTATAACAAGTTTTAAAAAAGACCGCCAACCGAAAAAAAATGTTTAAAATTCTCGTACTGATTTAAAATTTTATTAACCAAAAATACGATTTTTGCAAGCCTAATTTTTATCTAAAAAATAATATATCTTGCTGCAGTTCCATATACGCGGTTGAACATGACAAGTTTTGAAAAAGACCGCCGCAAACCGAAAAAATGTTTAAAATTCTCGTACCGATTTAAATTTTTATTAACCAAAAATACGATTTTTGCAAGCCTAATTTTTATCTAAAAAATAATATAGCTTGCTGCAGTGCTATATACGCGGTTGTGTATAACAAGTCTTAAAAAAAACAACTGCCGCAAACCGAAAAAAATGTTTAAAATTCTCGAACCGATTTAAATTTTTTTTAACCAAAAATACAAATTTTGCAAGGCAAATTTATATTTAAAAAATAATATATCTTGCTGCAGTTCCATATACGCGGTTGAACATGACAAGTTTTGAAAAAGACCGCCGCAAACCGAAAAAAATGTTTAAAATTCTCGTACTGATTTAAAATTTTATTAACCAAAAATACGATTTTTGCAAGCCAAATTTCCATCTAAAAAATAATATAGCTTGCTGCAGTTTAATATATGCGGTTGCATATGACAAGTTTTAAAAAAAACCGCCGCAAACCGAAAAAAAATGTTTAAAATTCTCGTACTGATTTAAAAATTTTATTAACCAAAAATACGATTTTTGCAAGCCAAATTTCCATCTAAAAAATAATTTAGCTTGCTGCAGTGCTATATACGCGGTTGCGTATAACAAGTTTTAAAAAAGACCGCCGCACACCAAAAAAAATGTTTAAAATTTTCGTACTGATTTAAATTTTTATTAATCAAAAATACAAATTTTGAAAGCCAAATTTCTATTTAAAAAATAATATAGCTTGCTGCAGTTCCATAAACGCGGTTAAACATAACAAGTTTTGAAAAATACCGCCGCAAACCAAAAAAAATGTTTAAAATTCTCGTACTGATTTAAATTTTTATTAACCAAAAATACGATTTTTGCAAGCTTAATTTTTATCTAAAAAATAATATAGCTTGTTGTAGTGCTATATACGCGGTTGCGTATAACAAGTCTTAAAAAAAACCGCCGCAAACCGAAAAAAAATGTTTAAAATTCTCGTACTGATTTAAAATTTTATTAACCAAAAATACGATTTTTGCAAGCCAAATTTCCATCTAAAAAATAATTTAGCTTGCTGCAGTGCTATATACGCGGTTGCGTATAACAAGTTTTAAAAAAGACCGCCGCACACCAAAAAAATGTTTAAAATTTTCGTACTGATTTAAATTTTTATTAATCAAAAATACAAATTTTGCAAGCCAAATTTCTATTTAAAAATAATATAGCTTGCTGCAGTTCCATAAACGCGGTTAAACATAACAAGTTTTGAAAAATACCGCCGCAAACCAAAAAAAATGTTTAAAATTCTCGTACTGATTTAAATTTTTATTAACCAAAAATACGATTTTTGCAAGCTTAATTTTTATCTAAAAAATAATATAGCTTGTTGCAGTGCTATATACGCAGTTGCGTATAACAAGTTTTAAAAAAGACCGCCGCAAACCAAAAAAAAATGTTTAAAATTCTCGTACTGATTTAAAATTTTATTAACCAAAAATACGATTTTTGCAAGCCAAATTTCCATCTAAAAAATAATATAGCTTGCTGCAGTTCTATATATGCGGTTGCATATGACAAGTTTTAAAAAAGACCGCCGCAAACCGAAAAAAAATGTTTAAAATTCTCGTACTGATTTAAAAATTTTATTAACCAAAAATACAAATTTTGCAAGGCAAATTTCTATTTAAAAAATAATATAGCTTGCTGCAGTTCCATATACGCCGTTGAACATGACAAGTTTTGAAAAATACCGCCGCAAACCGAAAAAAATGTTTAAAATTCTCGTACCGACTTAAATTTTTATTAACCAAAAATACGATTTTTGCAAGCCAAATTTCCATCTAAAAAATAATTTAGCTTGCTGCAGTGCTATATATGCGGTTGCGTATAACAAGTTGTAAAAAAGACCGCCGCAAACCGAAAAAAATATTTAAAATTCTCGTACTGATTTAAAATTTTATTAACCAAAAATACAAATTTTGCAAGGCAAATTTCTATTTAAAAAATAATATATCTTGCTGCAGTTCCATATACGCGGTTGAACATGACAAGTTTTGAAAAAGACCGCCGCAAACCGAAAAAAATGTTTAAAATTCTCGTACCGATTTAAATTTTTATTAACCAAAAATACGATTTTTGCAAGCCTATTTTTTATCTAAAAAATATTATAGCTTGCTGCAGTGCTATATACGCGGTTGCGTATAACAAGTCTTAAAAAAAAACCGCCGCAAACCGAAAAAAAAATGTTTAAAATTCTCGTACTGATTTAAAATTTTATTAACCAAAAATACGATTTTTGCAAGCCAAATTTCCATCTAAAAACAAAAATTTAGCTTGCTGCAGTGCTATATACGCGGTTGCGTATAAAAAGTTTTAAAAAAGACCACCGCAAACCAAAAAAAATGTTTAAAATTTTCGTACTGATTTAAATTTTTATTAATCAAAAATACAAATTTTGCAAGCCAAATTTCTATTTAAAAAATAATATAGCTTGCTGCAGTTCCATAAACGCGGTTAAACATAACAAGTTTTGAAAAATACCGCCGCAAACCAAAAAAAAATGTTTAAAATTCTCGTACTGATTTAAGTTTTTATTAACCAAAAATACGATTTTTGCAATCTTAATTTTTATCTAAAAAATAATATAGCTTGTTGCAGTGCTATATACGCAGTTGCGTATAACAAGTTTTAAAAAAAACCGCCGCAAACCAAAAAAAAATGTTTAAAATTCTCGTACTGATTTAAAATTTTATTAACCAAAAATACGATTTTTGCAAGCCAAATTTCCATCTAAAAAATAATATAGCTTGCTGCAGTTTAATATATGCGGTTGCATATGACAAGTTTTAAAAAAAACCGCCGCAAACCGAAAAAAAATGTTTAAAATTCTCGTACTGATTTAAAAATTTTATTAACCAAAAATACGATTTTTGCAAGCCAAATTTCCATCTAAAAAATAATTTAGCTTGCTGCAGTGCTATATACGCGGTTGCGTATAACAAGTTTTAAAAAAGACCGCCGCACACCAAAAAAAATGTTTAAAATTTTCGTACTGATTTAAATTTTTATTAATCAAAAATACAAATTTTGAAAGCCAAATTTCTATTTAAAAAATAATATAGCTTGCTGCAGTTCCATAAACGCGGTTAAACATAACAAGTTTTGAAAAATACCGCCGCAAACCAAAAAAAATGTTTAAAATTCTCGTACTGATTTAAATTTTTATTAACCAAAAATACGATTTTTGCAAGCTTAATTTTTATCTAAAAAATAATATAGCTTGTTGCAGTGCTATATACGCGGTTGCGTATAACAAGTCTTAAAAAAAACCGCCGCAAACCGAAAAAAAATGTTTAAAATTCTCGTACTGATTTAAAATTTTATTAACCAAAAATACGATTTTTGCAAGCCAAATTTCCATCTAAAAAATAATTTAGCTTGCTGCAGTGCTATATACGCGGTTGCGTATAACAAGTTTTAAAAAAGACCGCCGCACACCAAAAAAATGTTTAAAATTTTCGTACTGATTTAAATTTTTATTAATCAAAAATACAAATTTTGCAAGCCAAATTTCTATTTAAAAAATAATATAGCTTGCTGCAGTTCCATAAACGCGGTTAAACATAACAAGTTTTGAAAAATACCGCCGCAAACCAAAAAAAATGTTTAAAATTCTCGTACTGATTTAAATTTTTATTAACCAAAAATACGATTTTTGCAAGCTTAATTTTTATCTAAAAAATAATATAGCTTGTTGCAGTGCTATATACGCAGTTGCGTATAACAAGTTTTAAAAAAGACCGCCGCAAACCAAAAAAAAATGTTTAAAATTCTCGTACTGATTTAAAATTTTATTAACCAAAAATACGATTTTTGCAAGCCAAATTTCCATCTAAAAAATAATATAGCTTGCTGCAGTTCTATATATGCGGTTGCATATGACAAGTTTTAAAAAAGACCGCCGCAAACCGAAAAAAAATGTTTAAAATTCTCGTACTGATTTAAAAATTTTATTAACCAAAAATACAAATTTTGCAAGGCAAATTTCTATTTAAAAAATAATATAGCTTGCTGCAGTTCCATATACGCCGTTGAACATGACAAGTTTTGAAAAATACCGCCGCAAACCGAAAAAAATGTTTAAAATTCTCGTACCGACTTAAATTTTTATTAACCAAAAATACGATTTTTGCAAGCCAAATTTCCATCTAAAAAATAATTTAGCTTGCTGCAGTGCTATATATGCGGTTGCGTATAACAAGTTGTAAAAAAGACCGCCGCAAACCGAAAAAAATATTTAAAATTCTCGTACTGATTTAAAATTTTATTAACCAAAAATACAAATTTTGCAAGGCAAATTTATATTTAAAAAATAATATATCTTGCTGCAGTTCCATATACGCGGTTGAACATGACAAGTTTTGAAAAAGACCGCCGCAAACCGAAAAAAATGTTTAAAATTCTGTACCGATTTAAATTTTTATTAACCAAAAATACGATTTTTGCAAGCCTATTTTTTATCTAAAAAATATTATAGCTTGCTGCAGTGCTATATACGCGGTTGCGTATAACAAGTCTTAAAAAAAACCGCCGCAAACCGAAAAAAAATGTTTAAAATTCTCGTACTGATTTAAAATTTTATTAACCAAAAATACGATTTTTGCAAGCCAAATTTCCATCCAAAAAATAATTTAGCTTGCTGCAGTGCTATATACGCGGTTGCGTATAACAAGTTTTAAAAAGACCGCCGCAAACCAAAAAAAATGTTTAAAATTTTCGTACTGATTTAAATTTTTATTAATCAAAAATACAAATTTTGCAAGCCAAATTTCTATTTAAAAAATAATATAGCTTGCTGCAGTTCCATAAACGCGGTTAAACATAACAAGTTTTGAAAAATACCGCCGCAAACCAAAAAAAAATGTTTAAAATTCTCGTACTGATTTAAATTTTTATTAACCAAAAATACGATTTTTGCAATCTTAATTTTTATCTAAAAAATAATATAGCTTGTTGCAGTGCTATATACGCAGTTGCGTATAACAAGTTTTAAAAAAAAACCGCCGCAAACCGAAAAAAAATGTTTAAAATTCTCGTACTGATTTAAAATTTTATTAACCAAAAATACGATTTTTGCAAGCCAAATTTCCATCTAAAAAATAATATAGCTTGCTGCAGTTCAATATATGCGGTTGCATATGACAAGTTTTAAAAAAAACCGCCGCAAACCGAAAAAAAATGTTTAAAATTCTCGTACTGATTTAAAAATTTTATTAACCAAAAATACAAATTTTGCAAGGCAAATTTCTATTTAAAAAATAATATAGCTTGCTGCAGTTCCATATACGCGGTTGAACATGACAAGTTTCGAAAAATACCGCCGCAAACCAAAAAAAATGTTTAAAATTCTCGTACCGACTTAAAATTTTATTAACCAAAAATACGATTTTTGCAAGCCAAATTTCCATCTAAAAATAATTTAGCTTTCTGCAGTGCTATATACGCGGTTGCGTATAACAAGTTGTAAAAAAGATTGCCGCAAACCGAAAAAAATGTTTAAAATTCTCGTACTGATTTAAAATTTTATTAACCAAAAATACAAATTTTGCAAGGCAAATTTCTATTTAAAAAATAATATATCTTTCTGCAGTTCCAAATACGCGGTTGAACATGACAAGTTTTGAAAAAGACCGCCGCAAACCGAAAAAAATGTTTAAAATTCTCGTACCGATTTAAATTTTTATTAACCAAAAATACGATTTTTGCAAGCCTAATTTTTATCTAAAAAATAATATAGCTTGCTGCAGTGCTATATACGCGGTTGCGTATAACAAGTCTTAAAAAAAACCGCCGCAAACCGAAAAAAAATGTTTAAAATTCTCGTACTGATTTAAAATTTTATTAACCAAAAATGCGATTTTTGCAAGCCAAATTTCCATCTAAAAAATAATTTAGCTTGCTGCAGTGCTATATACGCGATTGCGTATAACAAGTTTTAAAAAAGACCGCCGCAAACCGATTTTTTTTTTTTAAATTCTCGTACTGATTTAAATTTTTATTAATCAAAAATACAAATTTTGCAAGCCAAATTTCTATTTAAAAAATAATATAGCTTGATGCAGTTCCATAAACGCGGTTAAACATAACAAGGTTTGAAAAATACCGCCGCAAACCAAAAAAAATGTTTAAAATTCTCGTACTGATTTAAATTTTTATTAACCAAAAATACGATTTTTGCAAGCTTAATTTTTATCTAAAAAATAATATAGCTTGTTGCAGTGCTATATACGCAGTTGCGTATAACAAGTTTTAAAAAAAACCGCCGCAAACCGAAAAAAAATGTTTAAAATTCTCGTACTGATTTAAAATTTTATTAACCAAAAATTCGATTTTTGCAAGCCAAATTTCCATCTAAAAATTAATATAGCTTGCTGCAGTTCTATATATGCGGTTGCATATGACAAGTTTTAAAAAAGACCGCCGCAAACCGAAAAAAAAATGTTTAAAATTCTCGTACTGATTTAAAAAATTTATTAACCAAAAATACAAATTTTGCAAGGCAAATTTCTATTTAAAAAATAATATAACTTGCTGCAGTTCCATATACGCGGCTGAACATGACAAGTTTTGAAAAATACCGCCGCAAACCGAAAAAAATGTTTAAAATTCTCGTACCGACTTAAATTTTTATTAACCAAAAATACGATTTTTGCAAACCAAAATTCCATATAAAAAATAATTTAGCTTGCTGCAGTGCTATATACGCGGTTGCGTATAACAAGTTGTAAAAAAGACAGCCGCAAACCGAAAAAAAATGTTTAAAATTCTCGTACTGATTTAAAATTTTATTAATCAAAAATACGATTTTTGCAAGCCAAATTTCCATCTAAAAAATAATATAGCTTGCTGCAGTTCTATATATGCGGTTGCATATGACAAGTTTTAAAAAAAACCGCCGCAAACCGAAAAAAAATGTTTAAAATTCTCGTACTGATTTAAAATTTTATTAACCAAAAATACGATTTTTGCAAGCCTAATTTTTATCTAAAAAATAATATAGCTTGCTGCAGTGCTATATACGCGGTTGCGTATAACAAGTCTTAAAAAAACTGCCGCAAACCGAAAAAAAATGTTTAAAATTCTCGTACTGACTTAAAATTTTATTAACCAAAAATACGATTTTTGCAAGCCAAATTTCCATCTAAAAAATAATATAGCTTGCTGCAGTTCTATATATGCGGTTGCATATAACAAGTTTTAAAAAAGACCGCCGCAAACCGAAAAAAAATGTTTAAAATTCTCGTACTGATTTAAAAAATTTATTAACCAAAAATACAAATTTTGCAAGGCAAATTTCTATTTAAAAAATAATACAACTTGCTGCAGTTCCATATACGCGGTTGAACATGACAAGTTTTGAAAAATACCGCCGCAAACCGAAAAAAATGTTTAAAATTCTCGTACCGACTTAAATTTTTATTAACCAAAAATACGATTTTTGCAAGCCAAATTTCCATATAAAAAATAATTTAGCTTGCTGCAGTGCTATATACGCGGTTGCGTATAACAAGTTGTAAAATAGACCGCCGCAAACCGAAAAAAATGTTTAAAATTCTCGTACTGATTTATTATTTTATTAACCAAAAATACAAATTTTGCAAGGCAAATTTCTATTTAAAAAATAATATATCTTTCTGCAGTTCCAAATACGCGGTTGAACATGACAAGTTTTGAAAAAGATCGCCGCAAACCGAAAAAAATGTTTAAAATTCTCGTACCGATTTAAATTTTTATTAACCATAAATACGATTTTTGCAAGCCTAATTTTTATCTAAAAAATAATATAGCTTGCTGCAGTGCTATATACGCGGTTGCGTATAACAAGTCTTAAAAAAAACCGCCGCAAACAGAAAAAAAATGTTTAAAATTCTCGTACTGATTTAAAATTTTATTAACCAAAAATACGATTTTTGCAAGCCAAATTTCCATCTAAAAAATAATTTAGCTTGCTGCAGTGCTATATACGCGGTTGCGTATAACAAGTTTTAAAAAAGACCGCCGCAAACCGAATTTTTTTTTTTAAAATTCTCGTACTGATTTAAATTTTTATTAATCAAAAATACAAATTTTGCAAGCCAAATTTCTATTTAAAAAATAATATAGCTTGATGCAGTTCCATAAACGCGGTTAAACATAACAAGGTTTGAAAAATACCGCCGCAAACCAAAAAAAATGTTTAAAATTCTCGTACTGATTTAAATGTTTATTAACCAAAAATACGATTTTTGCAAGCTTAATTTTTATCTAAAAAATAATATAGCTTGTTGCAGTGCTATATACGCAGTTGCGTATAACAAGTTTTAAAAAAAACCGCCGCAAACCGAAAAAAAATGTTTAAAATTCTCGTACTGATTTAAAATTTTATTAACCAAAAATACGATTTTTGCAAGCCAAATTTTCATCTAAAAAATAATTTAGCTTGCTGCAGTGCTATATACGCGGTTGCGTATAACAAGTTTTAAAAAAGACCGCCGCAAACCGAAATTTTTTTTTTAAAATTCTCGTACTGACTTAAATTTTTATTAATCAAAAATACAAATTTTGCAAGCCAAATTTCTATTTAAAAAATAATATAGCTTGATGCAGTTCCATAAACGCGGTTAAACATAACAAGGTTTGAAAAATACCGCCGCAAACCAAAAAAAATGTTTAAAATTCTCGTACTGATTTAAATTTTTATTAACCAAAAATACGATTTTTGCAAGCTTAATTTTTATCTAAAAAATAATATAGCTTGTTGCAGTGCTATATACGCAGTTGCGTATAACAAGTTTTAAAAAAAACCGTCGCAAACCGAAAAAAAATGTTTAAAATTCTCGTACTGATTTAAAATTTTATTAAACAAAAATACAAATTTTGCAAGCCAAATTTCTATTTAAAAAATAATATAGCCTGCTGCAGTTCCATATACGCGGTTGAACATAATAAGTTTTGAAAAATACCACCGCAAACCAAAAAAATGTTTAAAATTCTCGTACCGATTTAAATTTTTATTAACCAAAAATACGATTTTTGCAAGCCTAATTTTCATCTAAAAAATAATATAGCTTGCTGCGGAGCTATATACGCGGGTGCGTATAACAAGTTTTAAAAAAAACCGTCGCAAACCGAAAAAAAATGTTTAAAATTCTCGTACAGATTTAAAATTTTATTAACCAAAAATACAAATTTTGCAAAGCCAAATTTTTATTTAAAAAATAATATAGCTTGCTGCAGTTCCATATACGCGGTTGAACATAACAAGTTTTGAAAAATACCGCCGCAAACCGAAAAAAATGTTTAAAATTCTCGTACCGATTTAAAATTTCATTAACCAAAAATACGATTTTTGCAAGCCTAATTTTCATCTAAAAAATAATATAGCTTGCTGCGGTGCTATATACACGGTTGCGTATAACAAGTTTTAAAAAAAACCGTCGCAAACCAAAAAAAAAATGTTTAAAATTCTCGTACCGATTTAAATTTTTATTAACCAAAAATACGATTTTTGCAAGCCTAATTTTCATCTAAAAAATAATATAGCTTGCTGCGGTGCTATATACGCGGTTGCGTATAACAAGTTTTAAAAAAAACCGTCGCAAACCGAAAAAATTTTTTTAAAATTCTCGTACTGATTTAAAATTTTATTAACCAAAAATACAAATTTTGCAAGCCAAATTTCTATTTAAAAAATAATATAGCTTGCTGCAGTTCCATATACGCGGTTGAACATAATAAGTTTTAAAAAAAAACCGTCGCAAACCGAAAAAAAATGTTTAAAATTCTCGTACTGATTTAAAATTTTATTAACCAAAAATGCAAATTTTGCAAGCCAAATTTCTATTTAAAAAATAATATAGCTTGCTGCAGTTCCATATACGCGGTTGAACATAATAAGTTTTGAAAAATACCGCCGCAAGACAAGTTTTGAAAAAGACCGCCGCAAACCGAAAAAAATGTTTAAAATTCTCGTACCGATTTAAATTTTTATTAACCAAAAATACGATTTTTGCAAGCCTAATTTTTATCTGAAAAATAATATAGCTTGCTGCAGTGCTATATACGCGGTTGCGTATAACAAGTCTGAAAAAAACCGCCGCAAACCCCAAAAAAAAGTTTAAAATTCTCGTACTGATTTAAAATTTTATTAACCAAAAATACGATTTTTGCAAGCCAAATTTCCATCTAAAAAATAATTTAGCTTGCTGCAGTGCTATATACGCGGTTGCGTATAACAAGTTTTAAAAAAGACCGCCGCAAACAAAAAAAAATGTTTAAAATTTTCGTACTGATTTAAATTTTTATTAATCAAAAATACAAATTTTGCAAGCCAAATTTCTATTTAAAAAATAATATAGCTTGCTGCAGTTCCATAAACGCGGTTAAACATAACAAGTTTTAAAAATACCGCCGCAAACCAAAAAAAATGTTTAAAATTCTCGTACTGATTTAAATTTTTATTAACCAAAAATACAATTTTTGCAAGCTTAATTTTTATCTAAAAAATAATATAGCTTGTTGCAGTGCTATATACGCAGTTGCGTATAACAAGTTTTAAAAAAAACCGCCGCAAACCGAAAAAAAATGTTTAAAATTCTCGTACTGATTTAAAATTTTATTAACCAAAA
Source organism: Cryptophagus acutangulus (assembly GCA_963556235.1). Lineage (NCBI taxonomy): Eukaryota > Metazoa > Arthropoda > Insecta > Coleoptera > Cryptophagidae > Cryptophagus > Cryptophagus acutangulus. Next base: position 65,013 of record CAUVYR010000084.1, on the reverse strand, counting down.
ATACAAATTTTGCAAGGCAAATTTCTATTTAAAAAATAATATATCTTTCTGCAGTTCCAAATTCGCGGTTGAACATGACAAGTTTTGAAAAAGACCGCCGCAAACCGAAAAAAATGTTTAAAATTCTCGTACCGATTTAAATTTTTATTAACCAAAAATACGATTTTTGCAAGCCTAATTTTTATCTAAAAAATAATATAGTTTGCTGCAGTGCTATATACGCGGTTGCGTATAACAAGTCTTAAAAAAAACCGCCGCAAACCGAAAAAAAATGTTTAAAATTCTCGTACTGATTTAAAATTTTATTAACCAAAAATACGTTTTTTGCAAGCCTAATTTTTATCTAAAAAATAATATATCTTGCTGCAGTTCCATATACGCGGTTGAACATGACAAGTTTTGAAAAAGACCGCCGCAAACCGAAAAAAATGTTTAAAATTCTCGTACCGATTTAAATTTTTATTAACCAAAAATACGATTTTTGCAAGCCTAATTTTTATCTAAAAAATAATATAGCTTGCTGCAGTGCAATATACGCGGTTGCGTATAACAAGTCTTAAAAAAAACCGCCGCAAACCGAAAAAAATGTTTAAAATTCTCGTACTGATTTAAAATTTTATTAACCAAAAATACAAATTTTGCAAGCCAAATTTTTATTTAAAAATAATATAGCTTGCTGCAGTTCCATATACGCGGTTGAACATAACAAGTTTTGAAAAATACCGCCGCAAACCGAAAAAAATGTTTAAAATTCTCGTACCGATTTAAAATTTCATTAACCAAAAATACGATTTTTGCAAGCCTAATTTTCATCTAAAAAATAATATAGCTTGCTGCGGTGCTATATACACGGTTGCGTATAACAAGTTTTAAAAAAAACCGTCGCAAACCAAAAAAAAAATGTTTAAAATTCTCGTACCGATTTAAATTTTTATTAACCAAAAATACGATTTTTGCAAGCCTAATTTTCATCTAAAAAATAATATAGCTTGCTGCGGTGCTATATACGCGGTTGCGTATAACAAGTTTTAAAAAAAACCGTCGCAAACCGAAAATTTTTTTTTAAAATTCTCGTACTGATTTAAAATTTTATTAACCAAAAATACAAATTTTGCAACCCAAATTTCTATTTAAAAAATAATATAGCTTGCTGCAGTTCCATATACGCGGTTGAACATAATAAGTTTTAAAAAAAACCGTCGCAAACCGAAAAAAAATGTTTAAAATTCTCGTACTGATTTAAAATTTTATTAACCAAAAATGCAAATTTTGCAAGCCAAATTTCTATTTAAAAAATAATATAGCTTGCTGCAGTTCCATATACGCGGTTGAACATAATAAGTTTTGAAAAATACCGCCGCAAGACAAGTTTTGAAAAAGACCGCCGCAAACCGAAAAAAATGTTTAAAATTCTCGTACTGATTTAAATTTTTATTAACCAAAAATACGATTTTTGCAAGCCTAATTTTTATCTAAAAAATAATATAGCTTGCTGCAGTGCTATATACGCGGTTGCGTATAACAAGTCTGAAAAAAACCGCCGCAAACCGAAAAAAAAAGTTTAAAATTCTCGTACTGATTTAAAATTTTATTAACCAAAAATACGATTTTTGCAAGCCAAATTTCCATCTAAAAAATAATTTAGCTTGCTGCAGTGCTATATACGCGGTTGCGTATAACAAGTTTTAAAAAAGACCGCCGCAAACAAAAAAAAATGTTTAAAATTTTCGTACTGATTTAAATTTTTATTAATCAAAAATACAAATTTTGCAAGCCAAATTTCTATTTAAAAAATAATATAGCTTGCTGCAGTTCCATAAACGCGGTTAAACATAACAAGTTTTTAAAATACCGCCGCAAACCAAAAAAAATGTTTAAAATTCTCGTACTGATTTAAATTTTTATTAACCAAAAATACAATTTTTGCAAACTTAATTTTTATCTAAAAAATAATATTGCTTGTTGCAGTGCTATATACGCAGTTGCGTATAACAAGTTTTAAAAAAAACCGCCGCAAACCGAAAAAAAATGTTTAAAATTCTCGTACTGATTTAAAATTTTATTAACCAAAAATACAAATTTTGCAAGGCAAATTTCTATTTAAAAAATAATATATCTTTCTGCAGTTCCAAATTCGCGGTTGAACATGACAAGTTTTGAAAAAGACCGCCGCAAACCGAAAAAAATGTTTAAAATTCTCGTACCGATTTAAATTTTTATTAACCAAAAATACGATTTTTGCAAGCCTAATTTTTATCTAAAAAATAATATAGCTTGCTGCAGTGCTATATACGCGGTTGCGTATAACAAGTCTTAAAAAAAACCGCCGCAAACCGAAAAAAAATGTTTAAAATTCTCGTACTGATTTAAAATTTTATTAACCAAAAATACGATTTTTGCAAGCCTAATTTTTATCTAAAAAATAATATATCTTGCTGCAGTTCCATATACGCGGTTGAACATGACAAGTTTTGAAAAAGACCGCCGCAAACCGAAAAAAATGTTTAAAATTCTCGTACCGATTTAAATTTTTATTAACCAAAAATACGATTTTTGCAAGCCTAATTTTTATCTAAAAAATAATATAGCTTGCTGCAGTGCAATATACGCGGTTGCGTATAACATGTCTTAAAAAAAAACCGCCGCAAACCGAAAAAAATGTTTAAAATTCTCGTACCGATTTAAATTTTTATTAACCAAAAATACGATTTTTGCAAGCCTAATTTTTATCTAAAAAATAATATAGCTTGCTGCAGTGCTATATACGCGGTTGCGTATAACAAGTCTTAAAAAAACCGCCGCAAACCGAAAAAAAATGTTTAAAATTCTCGTACTGATTTAAAATTTTATTAACCAAAAATACGATTTTTGCAAACCAAATTTCCATCTAAAAAATAATTTAGCTTGCTGCAGTGCTATATACGCGGTTGCGTATAACAAGTTTTAAAAAAGTCCGCCGCAAACCAAAAAAAATGTTTAAAATTTTCGTACTGATTTAAATTTGTATTAATCAAAAATACAAATTTTGCAAGCCAAATTTTTATTTAAAAAATAATATAGCTTGCTGCAGTTCCATAAACGCGGTTAAACATAACAAGGTTTGAAAAATACCGCCGCAAACGAAAAAAAATGTTTAAAATTCTCGTACTGATTTAAATTTTTATTAACCAAAAATACGATTTTTGCAAGCTTAATTTTTATCTAAAAAATAATATAGCTTGTTGCAGTGCTATATACGCAGTTGCGTATAACAAGTTTTAAAAAAAACCGCCGCAAACCGAAAAAAAATGTTTAAAATTCTCGTACTGATTTAAAATTTTATTAACCAAAAATTCGATTTTTGCAAGCCAAATTTCCATCTAAAAATTAATATAGCTTGCTGCAGTTCTATATATGCGGTTGCATATGACAAGTTTTAAAAAAGACCGCCGCAAACCGAAAAAAAATGTTTAAAATTCTCGTACTGATTTAAAAAATTTATTAACCAAAAATACAAATTTTGCAAGGCAAATTTCTATTTAAAAAATAATATAACTTGCTGCAGTTCCATATACGCGGTTGAACATGACAAGTTTTGAAAAATACCGCCGCAAACCGAAAAAAATGTTAAAATTCTCGTACCGACTTAAATTTTTATTAACCAAAAATACGATTTTTGCATGCCAAAATTCCATATAAAAAATAATTTAGCTTGCTGCAGTGCTATATACGCGGTTGCGTATAACAAGTTGTAAAATAGACAGCCGCAAACCGAAAAAAAAAATGTTTAAAATTCTCGTACTGATTTAAAATTTTATTCATCAAAAATTCGATTTTTGCAAGCCAAATTTCCATCTAAAAAATAATATAGCTTGCTGCAGTTCTATATATGCGGTTGCATATGACAAGTTTTAAAAAGACCGCCGCAAACCGAAAAAAAATGTTTAAAATTCTCGTACTGATTTAAAATTTTATTAACCAAAAATACGATTTTTGCAAGCCTAATTTTTATCTAAAAAATAATATATCTTGCTGCAGTTCCATATACGCGGTTGAACATGACAAGTTTTAAAAAAGACGCCGCAAACCGAAAAAAATGTTTAAATTCTCGTACCGATTTAAATTTTTATTAACCAAAATACGATTTTTGCAAGCCCAATTTTATCTAAAAATAATATAGCTTGCTGCAGTGCTATATACGCGGATGCGTATAACAAGTCTTAAAAAAAACCGCCGCAAACCGAAAAAAATGGTTAAAATTCTCGTACCGATTTAAATTTTTATTAACCAAAAATACGATTTTTGCAAGCCTAATTTTTATCTAAAAAATAATATAGCTTGCTGCAGTGCTATATACGCGGTTGCGTATAACAAGTCTTAAAAAAAACCGCCGCAAACCGAAAAAAAATGTTTAAAATTCTCGTACTGATTTAAAATTTTATTAACCAAAAATAAGATTTTCGCAAGCCAAATTTCCATCTAAAAAATAATTTAGCTTGCTGCAGTGCTATATACGCGGTTGCGTATAACAAGTTTTAAAAAGACCGCCGCAAACCAAAAAAAATGTTTAAAATTTTCGTACTGATTTAAATTTTTATTAATCAAAAATACAAATTTTGCAAGCCAAATTTCTATTTAAAAAATAATATAGCTTGCTGCAGTTCCATAAACGCGGTTAAACATAACAAGTTTGAAAAATACCGCCGCAAACCAAAAAAAAATGTTTAAAATTCTCGTACTTCTCGTACTGATTTAAATTTTTATTAACCAAAAATTCAATTTTTGCAAGCTTAATTTTTATCTAAAAAATAATATAGCTTGTTGCAGTGCTATATACGCAGTTGCGTATAACAAGTTTTAAAAAAAACCGCCGCAAACTGAAAAAAAATGTTTAAAATTCTCGTACTGATTTAAAATTTTATTAACCAAAAATACGATTTTTGCAAGCCAAATTTCCATCTAAAAAATAATATAGCTTGCTGAAGTTCTATATATGCGGTTGCATATGTCAACTTTTAAAAAAGACCGCCGCAAACCGAAAAAAAATGTTTAAAATTCTCGTACTGATTTAAAAATTTTATTAACCAAAAATACAAATTTTGCAAGGCAAATTTCTATTTAAAAAATAATATAGCTTGCTGCAGTTCCATATACGCGGTTGAACATGACAAGTTTTGAAAAATACCGCCGCAAACCGAAAAAAATGTTTAAAATTCTCGTACCAACTTAAATTTTTATTAACCAAAAATACGATTTTTGCAAGCCAAATTTCCATCTAAAAAATAACTTAGCTTGCTGCAGTGCTATATACGCGGTTGCGTATAACAAGTTGTAAAAAAGACCGCCGCAAACCGAAAAAAATGTTTAAAATTCTCGTACTGATTTAAAATTTTATTAACCAAAAATACAAATTTTGCAAGGCAAATTTCTATTTAAAAAATAATATATCTTGCTGCAGTTCCATACACGCGGTTGAACATGACAAGTTTTGAAAAAGACCGCCGCAAACCGAAAAAAATGTTTAAAATTCTCGTACCGATTTAAATTTTTATTAACCAAAAATACGATTTTTGCAAGCCTAATTTTTATCTAAAAAATAATATAGCTTGCTTCAGTGCTATATACGCGGTTGCGTATAACAAGTCTTAAAAAAAACCGCCGCAAACCGAAAAAAAATGTTTAAAATTCTCGTACTGATTTAAAATTTTATTAACCAAAAATACGATTTTTGCAAGCCAAATTTCCATCTAAAAAATAATTTAGCTTGCTGCAGTCCTATATACGCGGTTGCGTACAACAAGTTTTAAAAAAAACCGCCGCAAACCGAAAAAAAATGTTTAAAATTCTCGTACTGATTTAAAATTTTATTAACCAAAAATACGATTTTTGCAAGCCTAATTTTTATCTAAAAAATAATATATCTTGCTGCAGTTCCATATACGCGGTTGAACATGACAAGTTTTGAAAAAGACCGCCGCAAACCGAAAAAAATGGTTAAAATTCTCGTACCGATTTAAATTTTTATTAACCAAAAATACGATTTTTGCAAGCCTAATTTTTATCTAAAAAATAATATAGCTTGCTGCAGTGCTATATACGCGGTTGCGTATAACAAGTCTTAAAAAAACCGCCGCAAACCGAAAAAAATGTTTAAAATTCTCGTACCGATTTAAATTTTTATTAACCAAAAATACGATTTTTGCAAGCCTAATTTTTATCTAAAAAATAATATAGCTTGCTGCAGTGCTATATACGCGGTTGCGTATAACAAGTCTTAAAAAAAACCGCCGCAAACCGAAAAAAAATGTTTAAAACTCTCGTACTGATTTAAAATTTTATTAACCAAAAATACGATTTTTGCAAGCCAAATTTCCATCTAAAAAATAATTTAGCTTGCTGCAGTGCTATATACGCGGTTGCGTATAACAAGTTTTTAAAAAGACCGCCGCAAACCAAAAAAAATATTTAAAATTTTTGTACTGATTTAAATTTTTATTAATCAAAAACACTAATTTTGCAAGGCAAATTTCTATTTAAAAAATAATATATCTCGCTGCAGTTCCATATACGCGTTTGAACATGACAAGTTTTGAAAAAGACCGCCGCAAACCGAAAAAAATGTTTAAAATTCTCGTACCGATTTAAATTTTTATTAACCAAAAATACGATTTTTGCAAGCCTAATTTTTATCTAAAAAATAATATAGCTTGCTGCAGTGCTATATACGCGGTTGCGTATAACAAGTCTTAAAAAAAACCGCCGCAAACCGAAAAAAAATGTTTAAAATTCTCGTACTGATTTAAAATTTTATTAACCAAAAAGACGATTTTTGCAAGCCAAATTTCCATCTAAAAAAATAATTTAGCTTGCTGCAGTGCTATATACGCGGTTGCGTATAACAAGTTTTAAAAAAGACCGCCGCAAACCGAAAAAAAATGTTTAAAATTCTCGTACTGATTTAAAATTTTATTAACCAAAAATACGATTTTTGTAAGCCTAATTTTTATCTAAAAAATAATATATCTTGCTGCAGTTCCATATACGCGGTTGAACATGACAAGTTTTGAAAAAGACCGCCGCAAACCGAAAAAAAATGTTTAAAATTCTCGTACCGATTTAAATTTTTATTAACCAAAAATACGATTTTTGCCAGCCTAATTTTTATCTAAAAAATAATATAGCTTGCTGCAGTGCTATATACGCGGTTGCGTATAACAAGTCTTAAAAAAAACCGCCGCAAACCGAAAAAAATGTTTAAAATTCTCGTACCGATTTAAATTTTTATTAACCAAAAATTCGATTTTTGCAAGCCTAATTTTTATCTAAAAAATAATATAGCTTGCTGCAGTGCTATATACGCGGTTGCGTATAACAAGTTTTAAAAAAAAACCGCCGCAAACCGAAAAAAAATGTTTAAAATTCTCGTACTGATTTAAAATTTTATTAACCAAAAATACGATTTTTGCAAACCAAATTTCCATCTAAAAAATAATATAGCTTGCTGCAGTTATATATATGCGGTTGCATATGACAAGTTTTAAAAAAGACCGCCGCAAACCGAAAAAAAATGTTTAAAATTCTCGTACTGATTTAAAAATTTTATTAACCAAAAATACAAATTTTGCAACGCAAATTTCTATTTAAAAAATAATATAGCTTGCTGCAGTGCTATATACGCGGTTGCGTATAACAAGTCTTAAAAAAAACCGCCGCAAACCGAAAAAAAATGTTTAAAATTCTCGTACTGATTTAAAATTTTATTAACCAAAAATACGATTTTTGCAAGCCAAATTTCCATCTAAAAAATAATTTAGCTTGCTGCAGTGCTATATACGCGGTTGCGTATAACAAGTTTTAAAAAAAAACCGCCGCAAACCGAAAAAAAATGTTTAAAATTCTCGTACTGATTTAAAATTTTATTAACCAAAAATACGATTTTTGCAAGCCTAATTTTTATCTAAAAAATAATATATCTTGCTGCAGTTCCATATACGCGGTTGAACATGACAAGTTTTGAAAAATACCGCCGCAAACCGAAAAAAATGTTTAAAATTCTCGTACCGACTTAAATTTTTATTAACCAAAAATACGATTTTTGCAAGCCAAATTTCCATCTAAAAAATAATTTAGCTTGCTGCAGTGCTATATACGCGGTTGCGTATAACAAGTTGTAAAAAAAACCGCCGCAAACCGAAAAAAATGTTTAAAATTCTCGTACTGATTTAAAATTTTATTAACCAAAAATACAAATTTTGTAAGGCAAATTTCTATTTAAAAAATAATATATCTTGCTGCAGTTCCATATACGCGGTTGAACATGACAAGTTTTGAAAAAGACCGCCGCAAACCGAAAAAAATGTTTAAAATTCTCGTACCGATTTAAATTTTTATTAACCAAAAATACGATTTTTGCAAGCCTAATTTTTATCTAAAAAATAATATAGCTTGCTGCAGTGCTATATACGCGGTTGCGTATAACAAGTCTTAAAAAAAACCGCCGCAAACCGAAAAAAAATGTTTAAAATTCTCGTACTGATTTAAAATTTTATTAACCAAAAATACGATTTTTGCAAGCCAAATTTCCATCTAAAAAATAATTTAGCTTGCTGCAGTGCTATATACGCGGTTGCGTATAACAAGTTTTAAAAAAGACCGCCGCAAACCGAAAAAAAATGTTTAAAATTCTCGTACTGATTTAAAATTTTATTAACCAAAAATACGATTTTTGCAAGCCTAATTTTTATCTAAAAAATAATATATCTTGCTGCAGTTCCATATACGCGGTTGAACATGACAAGTTTTGAAAAAGACCGCCGCAAACCGAAAAAAATGTTTAAAATTCTCGTAACAATTTAAATTTTTATTAACCAAAAATACGATTTTTGCAAGCCTAATTTTTATCTAAAAAATAATATAGCTTGCTGCAGTGCAATATACGCGGTTGCGTATAACAAGTCTTAAAAAAAACCGCCGCAAACCGAAAAAAATGTTTAAAATTCTCGTACCGATTTAAATTTTTATTAACCAAAAATACGATTTTTGCAAGCTTAATTTTTATCTAAAAAATAATATAGCTTGCTGCAGTGCTATATACGCGGTTGCGTATAACAAGTCTTAAAAAAAATCGCCGCAAACCGAAAAAAAATGTTTAAAATTCTCGTACTGATTTAAAATTTTATTAACCAAAAATACGATTTTTGCAAGCCAAATTTCCATCTAAAAAATAATGTAGCTTGCTGCAGTGCTATATACGCGGTTGCGTCTAACAAGTTTTAAAAAAGACCGCCGCAAACCAAAAAAATATTTAAAATTTTCGTACTGATTTAAATTTTTATTAATCAAAAATACAAATTTTGCAAGCCAAATTTCTATTTAAAAAATAATATAGCTTGCTGCAGTTCCATAAACGCGGTTAAACATAACAAGTTTTGAAAAATACCGCCGCAAACCAAAAAAAAATGTTTAAAATTCTCGTACTGATTTAAAATTTTATTAACCAAAAATACGATTTTTGCAAGCCTACTTTTTATCTAAAAAATAATATATCTTGCTGCAGTTCCATATACGCGGTTAAACATGACAAGTTTTGAAAAAGACCGTCGCAAACCGAAAAAATTTTTAAAATTCTCGTACCGATTTAAATTTTTATTAACCAAAAATACGATTTTTGCAAGCCTAATTTTTATCTAAAAAATAATATAGCTTGCTGCAGTGCTATATACGCGGTTGCGTATAACAAGTCTTAAAAAAAACCGCCGCAAACCGAAAAAAATGTTTAAAATTCTCGTACTGATTTAAAATTTTATTAACCAAAAATACGATTTTTGCAAGCCAAATTTCCATCTAAAAAATAATTTAGCTTGCTGCAGTGCTATATACGCGGTTGCGTATAACAAGTTTTGAAAAAGACCGCCGCAAACCAAAAAAAATGTTTAAAATTTTCGTACTGATTTAAATTTTTATTAATCAAAAATACAAATTTTGCAAGCCAAATTTCTATTTAAAAAATAATATAGCTTGCTGCAGTTCCATAAACGCGGTTAAGCATAACAAGTTTTAAAAATACCGCCGCAAACCAAAAAAAATGTTTAAAATTCTCGTACTGATTTAAATTTTTATTAACCAAAAATACAATTTTTGCAAGCTTAATTTTTATCTAAAAAATAATATAGCTTGTTGCAGTGCTATATACGCAGTTGCGTATAACAAGTTTTAAAAAAAACCGCCGCAAACCGAAAAACAATGTTTAAAATTCTCGTACTGATTTAAAATTTTATTAACCAAAAATTCGATTTTTGCAAGCCAAATTTCCATCTAAAAAATAATATAGCTTGCTGCAGTTCTATATATGCGGTTGCATATGACAACTTTTAAAAAAGACCGCCGCAAACCGAAAAAAAATGTTTAAAATTCTCGTACTGATTTAAAAAATTTATTAACCAAAAATACAAATTTTGCAAGGCAAATTTCTATTTAAAAAATAATATAGCTTGCTGCAGTTCCATATACGCGGTTGAACATGACAAGTTTTGAAAAAAACCGCCGCAAACCGAAAAAAATGTTTAAAATTCTCGTACCAACTTAAATTTTTATTAACCAAAAATACAATTTTTGCAAGCCAAATATCCATCTAAAAAATAATTTAGCTTGCTGCAGTGCTATATACGCGGTTGCGTATAACAAGTCTTAAAAAAAAACCGCCGCAAACCGAAAAAAATGTTTAAAATTCTCGTACCGATTTAAATTTTTATTAACCAAAAATACGATTTTTGCAAGCCTAATTTTTATCTAAAAAATAACATAGCTTGCTGCAGTGCTATATACGCGGTTGCGTATAACAAGTTGTAAAAAAGACAGCCGCAAACCGAAAAAAAATGTTTAAAATTCTCGTACTGATTTAAAATTTTATTCATCCAAAATTCGATTTTTGCAAGCCAAATTTCCATCTAAAAAATAATATAGCTTGCTGCAGTTCTATATATGCGGTTGCATATGACAAGTTTTAAAAAAGACCGCCGCAAACCGAAAAAAAATGTTTAAAATTCTCGTACTGATTTAAAATTTTATTAACCAAAAATACGATTTTTGCAAGCCTAATTTTTATCTAAAAAATAATATATCTTGCTGCAGTTCCATATACGCGGTTGAACATGACAAGTTTTGAAAAAGACCGCCGCAAACCGAAAAAAATGTTTAAAATTCTCGTACCGATTTAAATTTTTATTAACCAAAAATACGATTTTTGCAAGCCCAATTTTTATCTAAAAAATAATATAGCTTGCTGCAGTGCTATATACGCGGATGCGTATAACAAGTCTTAAAAAAAACCGCCGCAAACCGAAAAAAATGTTTAAAATTCTCGTACCGATTTAAATTTTTATTAACCAAAAATACGATTTTTGCAAGCCTAATTTTTATCTAAAAAATAATATAGCTTGCTGCAGTGCTATATACGCGGTTGCGTATAACAAGTCTTAAAAAAAACCGCCGCAAACCGAAAAAAAATGTTTAAAATTCTCGTACTGATTTAAAATTTTATTAACCAAAAATACGATTTTTGCAAGCCAAATTTCCATCTAAAAAATAATATAGCTTGCTGCAGTTCTATATATGCGGTTGCATATGACAACTTTTAAAAAAGACCGCCGCAAACCGAAAAAAAATGTTTAAAATTCTCGTACTGATTTAAAAATTTTATTAACCAAAAATACAAATTTTGCAAGGCAAATTTCTATTTAAAAAATAATATAGCTTCCTGCAGTTTCATATACGCGGTTGAACATGACAAGTTTTGAAAAATACCGCCGCAAACCGAAAAAAATGTTTAAAATTCTCGTACCAACTTAAATTTTTATTAACCAAAAATACGATTTTTGCAATCCAAATTTCCATCTAAAAAATAATTTAGCTTGCTGCAGTGCTATATACGCGGTTGCGTATAACAAGTTGTAAAAAAGACCGCCGCAAACCGAAAAAAATGTTTAAAATTCTCGTACTGATTTAAAATTTTATTAACCAAAAATACAAATTTTGCAAGGCAAATTTCTATTTAAAAAATAATATATCTTGCTGCAGTTCCATACACGCGGTTGAACATGACAAGTTTTGAAAAAGACCGCCGCAAACCGAAAAAAATGTTTAAAATTCTCGTACCGATTTAAATTTTTATTAACCAAAAATACGATTTTTGCAAGCCTAATTTTTATCTAAAAAATAATATAGCTTGCTTCAGTGCTATATACGTGGTTGCGTATAACAAGTCTTAAAAAAAAACCGCCGCAAACCGAAAAAAAATGTTTAAAATTCTCGTACTGATTTAAAATTTTATTAACCAAAAATACGATTTTTGCAAGCCAAATTTTCATCTAAAAAATAATTTAGCTTGCTGCAGTCCTATATACGCGGTTGCGTATAACAAGTTTTAAAAAAGACCCCCGCAAACCGAAAAAAAAATGTTTAAAATTCTCGTACTGATTTAAAAATTTTATTAACCAAAAATACGATTTTTGCAAGCCTAATTTTTATCTAAAAAATAATATATCTTGCTGCAGTTCCATATACGCGGTTGAACATGACAAGTTTTGAAAAGACCGCCGCAAACCGAAAAAAATGGTTAAAATTCTCGTACCGATTTAAATTTTTATTAATAAAAAATACGATTTTTGCAAGCCTAATTTTTATCTAAAAAATAATATAGCTTGCTGCAGTGCTATATACGCGGTTGCGTATAACAAGTCTTAAAAAAAACCGCCGCAAACCGAAAAAAATGTTTAAAATTCTCGTACCGATTTAAATTTTTATTAACCAAAAATACGATTTTTGCAAGCCTAATTTTTATCTAAAAAATAATATAGCTTGCTGCAGTGCTATATACGCGGTTGCGTATAACAAGTCTTAAAAAAAAACCGCCGCAAACCCAAAAAAATGTTTAAAACTCTCGTACTGATTTAAAATTTTATTAACCAAAAATACGATTTTTGCAAGCCAAATTTCATCTAAAAAATAATTTAGCTTGCTGCAGTGCTATATACGCGGTTGCGTATAATAAGTTTTTAAAAAGACCGCCGCAAACCAAAAAAAATGTTTAAAATTTTCGTACTGATTTAAATTTTTATTAATCAAAAATACAAATTTTGCAAGCCCAATTTCTATTTAAAAAATAATATAGCTTGCTGCAGTTCCATAAACGCGGTTAAACATTACAAGTTTTGAAAAATACCGCCGCAAACCAAAAAAAATGTTTATAATTCCCGTACTGATTTAAATTTTTATTAACCAAAAATACGATTTTTGCAAGCTTAATTTTTATCTGAAAAAATAATATAGCTTGTTGCAGTGCTATATACGCAGTTGCGTATAACAAGTTTTAAAAAAAACCGCCGCAAACCGAAAAAAAATGTTTAAAATTCTCGTACTGATTTAAAATTTTATTAACCAAAAATACGATTTTTGCAAGCCAAATTTCCATCTAAAAAATAATATAGCTTGCTGCTGTTCTATATATGCGGTTGCATATGACAAGTTTTAAAAAAGACCGCCGCAAACCGAAAAAAAATGTTTAAAATTCTCGTACTGATTTAAAAATTTTATTAACCAAAAATACAAATTTTGCAAGGCAAATTTCTATTTAAAAAATAATACAGCTTGCTGCAGTTCCATATACGCGGTTGAACATGACAAGTTTTGAAAAATACCGCCGCAAACCGAAAAAAATATTTAAAATTCTCGTACCGACTGAAATTTTTATTATCCAAAAATAAGATTTTTGCAAGCCAAATTTCCATCTAAAAAATAATTTAGCTTGCTGCAGTGCTATATACGCGGTTGCGTATAACAAGTTGTGAAAAAGACCGTCGCAAACCGAAAAAAATATTAAAATTCTCGTACTGATTTAAAATTTTATTAACCAAAAATACTAATTTTGCAAGGCAAATTTCTATTTAAAAAATAATATATCTCGCTGCAGTTCCATATACGCGTTTGAACATGACAAGTTTTGAAAAAGACCGCCGCAAACCGAAAAAAATGTTTAAAATTCTCGTACCGATTTAAATTTTTATTAACCAAAAATACGATTTTTGCAAGCCTAATTTTTATCTAAAAAATAATATAGCTTGCTGCAGTGCTATATACGCGGTTGCGTATAACAAGTCTTAAAAAAAAACCGCCGCAAACCGAAAAAAAAATGTTTAAAATTCTCGTACTGATTTAAAATTTTATTAACCAAAAATACGATTTTTGCAAGCCAAATTTCCATCTAAAAAATAATTTAGCTTGCTGCAGTGCTATATACGCGGTTGCGTATAACAAGTTTTAAAAAAGACCGCCGCAAACCGAAAAAAAATGTTTAAAATTCTCGTACTGATTTAAAATTTTATTAACCAAAAATACGATTTTTGCAAGCCTAATTTTTATCTAAAAAATAATATATTTTGCTGCAGTTCCTTATACGCGGTTGAACATGACAAGTTTTGAAAAAGACCGCCGCAAACCGAAAAAAAATGTTTAAAATTCTCGTACCGATTTAAATTTTTATTAACCAAAAATACGATTTTTGCCAGCCTAATTTTTATCTAAAAAATAATATAGCTTGCTGCAGTGCTATATACGCGGTTGCGTATAACAAGTCTTAAAAAAAACCGCCGCAAACCAAAAAAAATGTTTAAAATTTTCGTACCGATTTAAATTTTTATTAACCAAAAATTCGATTTTTGCAAGCCTAATTTTTATCTAAAAAATAATATAGCTTGCTGCAGTGCTATATACGCGGTTGCGTATAACAAGTTTTAAAAAAAACCGCCGCAAACCGAAAAAAAATGTTTAAAATTCTCGTACTGATTTAAAATTTTATTAACCAAAAATACGATTTTGCAAGCCAAATTTCCATCTAAAAAATAATATAGCTTGCTGCAGTTATATATATGCGGTTGCATATGACAAGTTTTAAAAAAGACCGCCGCAAACCGAAAAAAAATGTTTAAAATTCTCGTACTGATTTAAAAATTTTATTAACCAAAAATACAAATTTTGCAACGCAAATTTCTATTTAAAAAATAATATAGCTTGCTGCAGTGCTATATACGCGGTTGCGTATAACAAGTCTTAAAAAAAACCGCCGCAAACCGAAAAAAAATGTTTAAAATTCTCGTACTGATTTAAAATTTTATTAACCAAAAATACGATTTTTGCAAGCCAAATTTCCATCTAAAAAATAATTTAGCTTGCTGCAGTGCTATATACGCGGTTGCGTATAACAAGTTTTAAAAAAAACCGCCGCAAACCGAAAAAAAATGTTTAAAATTCTCGTACTGATTTAAAATTTTATTAACCAAAAATACGATTTTTGCAAGCCTAATTTTTATCTAAAAAATAATATATCTTGCTGCAGTTCCATATACGCGGTTGAACATGACAAGTTTTGAAAAAGACCACCGCAAACCGAAAAAAATGTTTAAAATTCTCGTACCGATTTAAATTTTTATTAACCAAAAATACGATTTTTGCAAGCCTAATTTTTATCTAAAAAATAATATAGCTTGCTGCAGTGCTATATACGCGGTTGCGTATAACAAGTCTTAAAAAAAAACCGCCGCAAACCGAAAAAAATGTTTAAAATTCTCGTACCGATTTAAATTTTTATTAACCAAAAATACGATTTTTGCAAGCCTAATTTTTATCTAAAAAATAATATAGCTTGCTGCAGTGCTATATACGCGGTTGCGTATAACAAGTCTTAAAAAAAAACCGCCGCAAACCGAAAAAAAATGTTTAAAATTCTCGTACTGATTTAAAATTTTATTAACCAAAAATACGATTTTTGCAAGCCAAATTTCCCTCTAAAAAATAATTTAGCTTGCTGCAGTGCTATATACGCGGTTGCGTATAACAAGTTTTAAAAAGACCGGCGCAAACCAAAAAAAAATGTTTTAAATTTTCGTACTGATTTAAATTTTTATTAATCAAAAATACAAATTTTGCAAGCCAAATTTCTATTTAAAAAATAATATAGCTTGCTGCAGTTCCATAAACGCGGTTAAACATAACAAGTTTTGAAAAATACCGCCGCAAACCAAAAAAAATGTTTAAAATTCTCGTACTGATTTAAATTTTTATTAACCAAAAATACGATTTTTGCAAGCTTAATTTTTATCTAAAAAATAATATAGCTTGTTGCAGTGCTATATACGCAGTTGCGTATAACAAGTTTTAAAAAAAACCGCCGCAATCCGAAAAAAAATGTTTAAAATTCTCGTACTGATTTAAAATTTTATTAACCAAAAATACGATTTTTGCAAGCCAAATTTCCATCTAAAAAATAATATAGCTTGCTGCAGTTTTATATATGCGGTTGCATATGACAAGTTTTAAAAAAGACCGCCGCAAACCGAAAGAAAATGTTTAAAATTCTCGTACTGATTTAAAAATTTTATTAACCAAAAATACAAATTTTGCAAGGCAAATTTCGATTTAAAAAATAATATAGCTAGCTGCAGCTTCATATACGCGGTTGAACGTGACAAGTTATGAAAAATACCGCCGCAAACCGAAAAAAATGTTTAAAATTCTCGTACCGACTTAAATTTTTATTAACCAAAAATACGATTTTTGCAAGCCAAATTTCCATCTAAAAAATAATTTAGCTTGCTGCAGTGCTATATACGCGGTTGCGTATAACAAGTTGTAGAAAAGACCGCCGCAAACCGAAAAAAATGTTTAAAATTCTCGTACTGATTTAAAATTTTATTAACCAAAAATACAAATTTTGTAAGGCAAATTTCTATTTAAAAAATAATATATCTTGCTGCAGTTCCATATACGCGGTTGAACATGACAAGTTTTGAAAAAGACCGCCGCAAACCGAAAAAAATGTTTAAAATTCTCGTACCGATTTAAATTTTTATTAACCAAAAATACGATTTTTGCAAGCCTAATTTTTATCTAAAAAATAATATAGCTTGCTGCAGTGCTATATACGCGGTTGCGTATAACAAGTCTTAAAAAAAACCGCCGCAAACCGAAAAAAAATGTTTAAAATTCTCGTACTGATTTAAAATTTTATTAACCAAAAATACGATTTTTGCAAGCCAAATTTCCATCTAAAAAATAATTTAGCTTGCTGCAGTGCTATATACGCGGTTGCGTATAACAAGTTTTAAAAAAGACCGCCGCAAACCAAAAAAATGTTTAAAATTTTCGTACTGATTTAAATTTTATTAATCAAAAATACAAATTTTGCAAGCCAAATTTCTATTTAAAAAATAATATAGCTTGCTGCAGTTCCATAAACGCGGTTAAACATAACAAGTTTTGAAAAATACCGCCGCAAACCAAAAAAAATGTTTAAAATTCTCGTACTCATTTAAATTTTTATTAACCAAAAATACGATTTTTGCAAGCTTAATTTTTATCTAAAAAATAATATAGCTTGTTGCAGTGCTATATACGCAGTTGCGTATAACAAGTTTTAAAAAAAACCGCCGCCAACCGAAAAAAAATGTTTAAAATTTTCGTACTGATTTAAATTTTTATTAAACAAAAATACGATTTTTGCAGCCAAATTTCCATCTAAAAAATAATATAGCTTGCTGCAGTTCTATATATGCGGTTGCATATGACAAGTTTTAAAAAAGACCGCCGCAAACCGAAAAAAAATGTTTAAAATTCTCGTACTGATTTAAAAATTTTATTAACCAAAAATACAAATTTTGCAAGGCAAATTTCTATTTAAAAAATAATATAGCTTGCTGCAGTTCCATATACGCGGTTGAACATGACAAGTTTTGAAAAATATCGCCGCAAACCGAAAAAAATGTTTAAAATTCTCGTACCGACTTAAATTTTTATTAACCAAAAATACGATTTTTGCAAGCCTAATTTTTATCTAAAAAATAATATAGCTTGCTGCAGTGCTATATACGCGGTTGCGTATAACAAGTTGTAAAAAAGACCGCCGCAAACCGAAAAAAAATGTTTAAAATTCTCGTACTGATTTAAAATTTTATTAACCAAAAATACGATTTTTGCAAGCCAAATTTCCATCTAAAAAATAATTTAGCTTGATGCAGTGCTATATACGCGGTTGCGTATAACAAGTTTTAAAAAAGACCGCCGCAAAAGAAAAAAAATGTTTAAAATTTTCGTACTGATTTAAATTTTTATTAATCAAAAATACAAATTTTGCAAGCCAAATTTCTATTTAAAAAATAATATAGCTTGCTGCAGTTCCATAAACGCGGTTAAACATAACAAGTTTTGAAAAATACCGCCGCAAACCAAAAAAAATGTTTAAAATTCTCGTACTGATTTAAATTTTTATTAACCAAAAATACGATTTTTGCAAGCTTAATTTTTATCTAAAAAATAATATAGCTTGTTGCAGTGCTATATACGCAGTTGCGTATAACAAGTTTTAAAAAAAAACCGCCGCAAACCGAAAAAAAATGTTTAAAATTCTCGTACTGATTTAAAATTTTATTAACCAAAAATACAATTTTTGCAAGCCAAATTTCCATCTAAAAAATAATATAGCTTGCTGCAGTTCTATATATGTGGTTGCATATGACAAGTTTTAAAAAAGACCGCCGCAAACCAAAAAAAAAATGTTTAAAATTCTCGTACAGATTTAAAAATTTTATTAACCAAAAATACAAATTTTGCAAGGCAAATTTCTATTTAAAAAATAATATAGCTTGCTGCAGTTCCATATACGCGGTTGAACATGACAAGTTTTGAAAAATACCGCCGCAAACCGAAAAAAATGTCTAAAATTTTCGTACCGACTTAAATTTTTATTAACCAAAAATACGATTTTTGCAAGCCTAATTTTTATCTAAAAAATAATATATCTTGCTGCAGTTCCATATACGCAGTTGAACATGACAAGTTTTGAAAAAAACCGCCGCAAACCAAAAAAAATGTTTAAAATTCTCGAACCGATTTAAATTTTTATTAACCAAAAATACGATTTTTGCAAGCCTAATTTTTATCTAAAAATTAATATAGCTTGCTGCAGTGCTATATACGCGGTTGCGTATAACAAGTCTTAAAAAAAACCGCCGCAAACCGAAAAAAATGTTTAAAATTCTCGTACCGATTTAAATTTTTATTAACCAAAAATACGATTCTTGCAAGCCTAATTTTTATCTGAAAAATAATATAGCTTGCTGCAGTGCTATATACGCGGTTGCGTATAACAAGTCTTAAAAAAAACCGCCGCAAACCGAAAAAAAATGTTTAAAATTCTCGTACTGATTTAAAATTTTATTAACCAAAAATACGATTTTTGCAAGCCAAATTTCCATCTAAAAAATAATTTAGCTTGATGCAGTGCTATATACGCGGTTGCGTATAACAAGTTTTAAAAAAGACAGCCGCAAACCAAAAAAAATATTTAAAATTTTCGTACTGATTTAAATTTTTATTAATCAAAAATACAAATTTTGCAAGCCAAATTTCTATTTAAAAAATAATATAGCTTGCTGCAGTTCCATAAACGCGGTTAAACATAACAAGTTTTGAAAAATACCGCCGCAAACCAAAAAAAATGTTTAAAATTATCGTACTGATTTAAATTTTTATTAACCAAAAATACGATTTTTGCAAGCTTAATTTTTATCTAAAAAATAATATAGCTTGTTGCAGTGCTATATACGCAGTTGCGTATAACAAGTTTTAAAAAAAAACCGCCGCAAACCGAAAAAAAATGTTTAAAATTCTCGTACTGATTTAAAATTTTATTAACCAAAAATACGATTTTTGCAAGCCAAATTTCCATCTAAAAAATAATATAGCTTGCTGCAGTTCTATATATGCGGTTACATATGACAAGTTTTAAAAAAGACCGCCGCAAACCGAAAAAAAATGTTTAAAATTTTCGTACTGATTTAAAAATTTTATTAACCAAAAATACAAATTTTGCAAGGCAAATTTCTATTTAAAAAATAATATAGCTTGCTGCAATTCCATATACGCGGTTGAACATGACAAGTTTTAAAAAATACCGCCGCAAACCGAAAAAAATGTCTAAAATTCTCGTACCGACTTAAATTTATATTAACCAAAAATACGATTTTTGCAAGCCAAATTTCCATCTAAAAAATAATTTAGCTTGCTGCAGTGCTATATACGCGGTTGCGTATAACAAGTTGTAAAAAAGACCGCCGCAAACCGAAAAAAATGTTTAAAATTCTCGTACTGATTTAAAATTTTATTAACCAAAAATACAAATTTTCCAAGGCAAATTTCTATTTAAAAAATAATATATCTTGCTGCAGTTTCATATACGCGGTTGAACATGACAAGTTTTGAAAAAGACCGCCGCAAACCGAAAAAAATGTTTAAAATTCTCGTACCGATTTAAATTTTTATTAACCAAAAATACGATTTTTGCAAGCCTAATTTTTATCTAAAAAATAATATAGCTTGCTGCAGTGCTATATACGCGGTTGCGTATAACAAGTCTTAAAAAAAACCGCCGCAAACCGAAAAAAAATGTTTAAAATTCTCGTACTGATTTAAAATGTTATTAACCAAAAATACGATTTTTGCAAGCCAAATTTTCATCTAAAAAATAATTTAGCTTGCTGCAGTGCTATATACGCGGTTGCGTATAACAAGTTTTAAAAAAGACCACCGCAAACCGAAAAAAAATGTTTAAAATTCTCGTACTGATTTAAAATTTTATTAACCAAAAATACGATTTTTGCAAGCCTAATTTTTATCTAAAAAATAATATATCTTGCTGCAGTTCCATATACGCGGTTGAACATGACAAGTTTTGAAAAAGACCGCCGCAAACCGAAAAAAATGTTTAAAATTCGCGTACCGATTTAAATTTTTATTAACCAAAAATACGATTTTTGCAAGCCTAATTTTTATCTAAAAAATAATATAGCTTGCTGCAGTGCTATATACGCGGTTGCGTATAACAAGTCTTAAAAAAAACCGCCGCAAACCGAAAAAAATGTTTAAAATTCTCGTACCGATTTAAATTTTTATTAACCAAAAATACGATTTTTGCAAGCCTAATTTTTATCTAAAAAATAATATAGCTTGCTTAAGTGCTATATACGCGGTTGCGTATAACAAGTCTTAAAAAAAACCGCCGAGAACCAAAAAAAATGTTTAAAATTCTCGTACTGATTTAAATTTTTATTAACCAAAAATACGATTTTTGCAAGCTTAATTTTTATCTAAAAAATAATATAGCTTGTTGCAGTGCTATATACGCAGTTGCGTACAACAAGTTTTAAAAAAAACCGCCGCAAAACGAAAAAAAATGTTTAAAATTCTCGTACTGATTTAAAATTTTATTAACCAAAAATACGATTTTTGCAAGCCAAATTTCCATCTAAAAAATAATATAGCTTGCTGCAGTTCTATATATGCGGTTGCATATGACAAGTTTTAAAAAAGACCGCCGCAAACCGAAAAAAAATGTTTAAAATTCTCGTACTGATTTAAAAATTTTATTAACCAAAAATACAAATTTTGCAAGGCAAATTTCTATTTAAAAAATAATATAGCTTGCTGCAGTTCCATATACGCGGTTGAACATGACAAGTTTGGAAAAATACCGCCGCAAACCGAAAAAAATGTTTAAAATTCTCGTACCGACTTAAATTTTTATTAACCAAAAATACGATTTTTGCAAGCCAAATTTCCATCTAAAAAATAATTTAGCTTGCTGCAGTGCTATATACGCGGTTGCGTATAACAAGTTGTAAAAAAGACCGCCGCAAACCGAAAAAAATGTTTAAAATTCTCGTACTGATTTAAAATTTTATTAACCAAAAATACAAATTTTGCAAAGCAAATTTCTATTTAAAAAATAATATATCTTGCTGCAGTTCCATATACGCGGTTGAACATGACAAGTTTTGAAAAAGACCGCCGCAAACCGAAAAAAATGTTTAAAATTCTCGTACCGATTTAAATTTTTATTAACCAAAAATACGATTTTTGCAAGCCTAATTTTTATCTAAAAAATAATATAGCTTGCTGCAGTGCTATATACGCGGTTGCGTATAACAAGTCTTAAAAAAAACCGCCGCAAACCGATAAAAAATGTTTAAAATTCTCGTACTGATTTAAAATTTTATTAACCAAAAATACGATTTTTGCAAGCCAAATTTCCATCTAAAAAATAATTTAGCTTGCTGGAGTGCTATATACGCGGTTGCGTATAACAAGTTTTTAAAAAGACCGCCGCAAACCGAAAAAAAATGTTTAAAATTCTCGTACTGATTTAAAATTTTATTAACCAAAAATACGATTTTTGCAAGCCTAATTTTTATCTAAAAAATAATTTATCTTGCTGCAGTTCCATATACGCAGTTGAACATGACAAGTTTTGAAAAAGGCCGCCGCAAACCGAAAAAAATGTTTAAAATTCTCGTACCGATTTAAATTTTTATTAACCAAAAATACGATTTTTGCAAGCCTAATTTTTATCTAAAAAATAATATAGCCTGCTGCAGTGCTATATACGCGGTTGCGTATAACAAGTCTTAAAAAAAACCGCCGCAAACCGAAAAAAATGTTTAAAATTCTCGTACCGATTTAAATTTTTATTAACCAAAAATACGATTTTTGCAAGCCTAATTTTTATCTAAAAAATAATATAGCTTGCTGCAGTGCTATATACGCGGTTGCGTAAAACAAGTCTTAAAAAAAACCGCCGCAAACCGAAAAAAAATGTTTAAAATTCTCGTACTGATTTAAAATTTTATTAACCAAAAATACGATTTTTGCAAGCTTAATTTTTATCTAAAAAATAATATAGCTTGTTGCAGTGCTATATACGCAGTTGCATATGACAAGTTTTAAAAAAGACCGCCGCAAACCGAAAAAAAATGTTTAAAATTCTCGTACTGATTTAAAAATTTTATTAACCAAAAATACAAATTTTGCAAGGCAAATTTCTATTTAAAAAATAATATAGCTTGCTGCAGTTCCATATACGCGGTTGAACATGACAAGTTTTGAAAAATACCGCCGCAAACCGAAAAAAATGTTTAAAATTCTCGTACCGACTTAAATTTTTATTAACCAAAAATACGATTTTTGCAAGCCAAATTTTCATCTAAAAAATAATTTAGCTTGCTGCAGTGCTATATACGCGGTTGCGTATAACAAGTTGTAAAAAAGACCGCCGCAAACCAAAAAAAATGTTTAAAATTCTCGTACTGATTTAAAATTTTATTAACCAAAAATACAAATTTTGCAAGGCAAATTTCTATTTAAAAAATAATATATCTTGCTGCAGTTCCATATACGCGGTTGAACATGACAAGTTTTGAAAAAGACCGCCGCAAACCGAAAAAAATGTTTAAAAGTCTCGTACCGATTTAAATTTTTATTAACCAAAAATACGATTTTTGCAAGCCTAATTTTTATCTAAAAAATAATATAGCTTGCTGCAGTGCTATATACGCGGTTGCGTATAACAAGTCTTAAAAAAAACCGCCGCAAACCGAAAAAAAATGTTTAAAATTCTCGTACTGATTTAGAATTTTATTAACCAAAAATACGATTTTTGCAAGCCAAATTTCCATCTAAAAAATAATTTAGCTTGCTGCAGTGCTATATACGCGGTGGCGTATAACAAGTTTTAAAAAAGACCGCCGCAAACCGAAAAAAAATGTTTAAAATTCTCGTACTGATTTAAAATTTTATTAACCAAAAATACAAATTTTCCAAGGCAAATTTCTATTTAAAAAATAATATATCTTGCTGCAGTTCCATATACGCGGTTGAACATGACAAGTTTTGAAAAAGACCGCCGCAAACCGAAAAAAATGTTTAAAATTCTCGTACCGATTTAAATTTTTATTAACCAAAAATACGATTTTTGCAAGCCTAATTTTTATCTAAAAAATAATATAGCTTGCTGCAGTGCTATATACGCGGTTGCGTATAACAAGTCTTAAAAAAAACCGCCGCA
Source organism: Cryptophagus acutangulus (assembly GCA_963556235.1). Taxonomy (NCBI): domain Eukaryota; kingdom Metazoa; phylum Arthropoda; class Insecta; order Coleoptera; family Cryptophagidae; genus Cryptophagus; species Cryptophagus acutangulus. The sequence continues at coordinate 41,090 of CAUVYR010000084.1, read as the reverse complement.
AACCGAAAAAAAATGTTTAAAATTCTCGTACTGATTTAAAATTTTATTAACCAAAAATACGATTTTTGCAAGCCAAATTTCCATCTAAAAAATAATTTAGCTTGCTGCAGTGCTATATACGCGGTTGCGTATAACAAGTTTTAAAAAAGACCGCCGCAAACCGAAAAAAAATGTTTAAAATTCTCGTACTGATTTAAAATTTTATTAACCAAAAATACGATTTTTGCAAGCCTAATTTTTATCTAAAAAATAATATATCTTGCTGCAGTTCCATATACGCGGTTGAACATGACAAGTTTTGAAAAAGACCGCCGCAAACCGAAAAAAAATGTTTAAAATTCTCGTACTAATTTAAAATTTAATTAACCAAAAATACGATTTTTGCAACCCAAATTTCTATCTAAAAAATAATTTAGCTTGCTGCAGTGCTATATACGCGGTTGCGTATAACAAGTTGTAAAACAGACCGCCGCAAACCGAAAAAAATGTTTAAAATTCTCGTACTGATATAAAATTTTATTAACCAAAAATACAAATTTTGCAAGGCAAATTTCTATTTAAAAAATAATATATCTTGCTGCAGTTCCATATACGCGGTTGAACATGACAAGTTTTGAAAAAGACCGCCGCAAACCGAAAAAAATGTTTAAAATTCTCGTACCAATTTAAATTTTTATTAACCAAAAATACGATTTTTGCAAGCCTAATTTTTATCTAAAAAATAATATAGCTTGCTGCAGTTCCATAAACGCGGTTAAACATAACAAGTTTTGAAAAATACCGCCGCAAACCAAAAAAAATGTTTAAAATTCTCGTACTGATTTAAATTTTTATTAACCAAAAATACGATTTTTGCAAGCTTAATTTTTATCTAAAAAATAATATAGCTTGTTGCAGTGCTATATACGCAGTTGCGTATAACAAAGTTTAAAAAAAACCGCCGCAAACCGAATAAAAATGTTTAAAATTCTCGTACTGATTTAAAATTTTATTAACCAAAAATACGATTTTTGCAAGCCAAATTTCCATCTAAAAAATAATATAGCTTGCTGCAGTTCTATATATGCGGTTGCATATGACAAGTTTTAAAAAAGGCCGCCGCAAACCGAAAAAAAATGTTTAAAATTCTTGTACTGATTTAAAAATTTTATTAACCAAAAATACAAATTCTGTAAGGCAAATTTCTATTTAAAAAATAATATAGCTTGCTGCAGTTCCATATACGCGGTTGAACATGACAAGTTTTGAAAAATACCGCCGCAAACCGAAAAAAATGTTTAAAATTCTCGTACCGACTTAAATTTTTATTAACCAAAAATACGATTTTTGCAAGCCAAATTTCCATCTAAAAAATAATTTAGCTTGCTGCAGTGCTATATACGCGGTTGCGTATAACAAGTTGTAAAAAAGACCGCCGCAAACCGAAAAAAATGTTTAAAATTCTCGTACTGATTTAAAATTTTATTAACCAAAAATACAAATTTTCCAAGGCAAATTTCTATTTAAAAAATAATATATCTTGCTGCAGTTTCATATACGCGGTTGAACATGACAAGTTTTGAAAAAGACCGCCGCAAACCGAAAAAAATGTTTAAAATTCTCGTACCGATTTAAATTTTTATTAACCAAAAATACGATTTTTGCAAGCCTAATTTTTATCTAAAAAATAATATAGCTTGCTGCAGTGCTATATACGCGGTTGCGTATAACAAGTCTTAAAAAAAACCGCCGCAAACCGAAAAAAAATGTTTAAAATTCTCGTACTGATTTAAAATGTTATTAACCAAAAATACGATTTTTGCAAGCCAAATTTTCATCTAAAAAATAATTTAGCTTGCTGCAGTGCTATATACGCGGTTGCGTATAACAAGTTTTAAAAAAGACCACCGCAAACCGAAAAAAAATGTTTAAAATTCTCGTACTGATTTAAAATTTTATTAACCAAAAATACGATTTTTGCAAGCCTAATTTTTATCTAAAAAATAATATATCTTGCTGCAGTTCCATATACGCGGTTGAACATGACAAGTTTTGAAAAAGACCGCCGCAAACCGAAAAAAATGTTTAAAATTCGCGTACCGATTTAAATTTTTATTAACCAAAAATACGATTTTTGCAAGCCTAATTTTTATCTAAAAAATAATATAGCTTGCTGCAGTGCTATATACGCGGTTGCGTATAACAAGTCTTAAAAAAAACCGCCGCAAACCGAAAAAAATGTTTAAAATTCTCGTACCGATTTAAATTTTTATTAACCAAAAATACGATTTTTGCAAGCCTAATTTTTATCTAAAAAATAATATAGCTTGCTTAAGTGCTATATACGCGGTTGCGTATAACAAGTCTTAAAAACAACCGCCGAGAACCAAAAAAAATGTTTAAAATTCTCGTACTGATTTAAATTTTTATTAACCAAAAATACGATTTTTGCAAGCTTAATTTTTATCTAAAAAATAATATAGCTTGTTGCAGTGCTATATACGCAGTTGCGTATAACAAGTTTTAAAAAAAACCGCCGCAAACCGAAAAAAAATGTTTAAAATTCTCGTACTGATTTAAAATTTTATTAACCAAAAATACGATTTTTGCAAGCCAAATTTCCATCTAAAAAATAATATAGCTTGCTGCAGTTCTATATATGCGGTTGCATATGACAAGTTTTAAAAAAGACCGCCGCAAACCGAAAAAAAATAATTAAAATTCTCGTACTGATTTAAAAATTTTATTAACCAAAAATACAAATTTTGCAAGGCAAATTTCTATTTAAAAAATAATATAGCTTGCTGCAGTTCCATATACGCGGTTGAACATGACAAGTTTTGAAAAATACCGCCGCAAACCGAAAAAAATGTTTAAAATTCTCGTACCGACTTAAATTTTTATTAACCAAAAATACGATTTTTGCAAGCCAAATTTCCATCTAAAAAATAATTTAGCTTGCTGCAGTGCTATATACGCGGTTGCGTATAACAAGTTGTAAAAAAGACCGCCGCAAACCGAAAAAAATGTTTAAAATTCTCGTACTGATTTAAAATTTTATTAACCAAAAATACAAATTTTGCAAAGCAAATTTCTATTTAAAAAATAATATATCTTGCTGCAGTTCCATATACGCGGTTGAACATGACAAGTTTTGAAAAAGACCGCCGCAAACCGAAAAAAATGTTTAAAATTCTCGTACCGATTTAAATTTTTATTAACCAAAAATACGATTTTTGCAAGCCTAATTTTTATCTTAAAAATAATATAGCTTGCTGCAGTGCTATATACGCGGTTGCGTATAACAAGTCTTAAAAAAAACCGCCGCAAACCGATAAAAAATGTTTAAAATTCTCGTACTGATTTAAAATTTTATTAACCAAAAATACGATTTTTGCAAGCCAAATTTCCATCTAAAAAATAATTTAGCTTGCTGGAGTGCTATATACGCGGTTGCGTATAACAAGTTTTTAAAAAGACCGCCGCAAACCGAAAAAAAATGTTTAAAATTCTCGTACTGATTTAAAATTTTATTAACCAAAAATACGATTTTTGCAAGCCTAATTTTTATCTAAAAAATAATTTATCTTGCTGCAGTTCCATATACGCAGTTGAACATGACAAGTTTTGAAAAAGGCCGCCGCAAACCGAAAAAAATGTTTAAAATTCTCGTACCGATTTAAATTTTTATTAACCAAAAATACGATTTTTGCAAGCCTAATTTTTATCTAAAAAATAATATAGCCTGCTGCAGTGCTATATACGCGGTTGCGTATAACAAGTCTTAAAAAAAACCGCCGCAAACCGAAAAAAATGTTTAAAATTCTCGTACCGATTTAAATTTTTATTAACCAAAAATACGATTTTTGCAAGCCTAATTTTTATCTAAAAAATAATATAGCTTGCTGCAGTGCTATATACGCGGTTGCGTAAAACAAGTCTTAAAAAAAACCGCCGCAAACCGAAAAAAAATGTTTAAAATTCTCGTACTGATTTAAAATTTTATTAACCAAAAATACGATTTTTGCAAGCTTAATTTTTATCTAAAAAATAATATAGCTTGTTGCAGTGCTATATACGCAGTTGCATATGACAAGTTTTAAAAAAGACCGCCGCAAACCGAAAAAAAATGTTTAAAATTCTCGTACTGATTTAAAAATTTTATTAACCAAAAATACAAATTTTGCAAGGCAAATTTCTATTTAAAAAATAATATAGCTTGCTGCAGTTCCATATACGCGGTTGAACATGACAAGTTTTGAAAAATACCGCCGCAAACCGAAAAAAATGTTTAAAATTCTTGTACCGACTTAAATTTTTATTAACCAAAAATACGATTTTTGCAAGCCAAATTTTCATCTAAAAAATAATTTAGCTTGCTGCAGTGCTATATACGCGGTTGCGTATAACAAGTTGTAAAAAAGACCGCCGCAAACCGAAAAAAATGTTTAAAATTCTCGTACTGATTTAAAATTTTATTAACCAAAAATACAAATTTTGCAAGGCAAATTTTTATTTAAAAAATAATATATCTTGCTGCAGTTCCATATACGCGGTTGAACATGACAAGTTTTGAAAAAGACCGCCGCAAACCGAAAAAAATGTTTAAAAGTCTCGTACCGATTTAAATTTTTATTAACCAAAAATACGATTTTTGCAAGCCTAATTTTTATCTAAAAAATAATATAGCTTGCTGCAGTGCTATATACGCGGTTGCGTATAACAAGTCTTAAAAAAAACCGCCGCAAACCGAAAAAAAATGTTTAAAATTCTCGTACTGATTTAGAATTTTATTAACCAAAAATACAAATTTTGCAAGGCAAATTTTTATTTAAAAAATAATATATCTTGCTGCAGTTCCATATACGCGGTTGAACATGACAAGTTTTGAAAAAGACCGCCGCAAACCGAAAAAAATGTTTAAAAGTCTCGTACCGATTTAAATTTTTATTAACCAAAAATACGATTTTTGCAAGCCTAATTTTTATCTAAAAAATAATATAGCTTGCTGCAGTGCTATATACGCGGTTGCGTATAACAAGTCTTAAAAAAAACCGCCGCAAACCGAAAAAAAATGTTTAAAATTCTCGTACTGATTTAGAATTTTATTAACCAAAAATACGATTTTTGCAAGCCAAATTTCCATCTAAAAAATAATTTAGCTTGCTGCAGTGCTATATACGCGGTGGCGTATAACAAGTTTTAAAAAAGACCGCCGCAAACCGAAAAAAAATGTTTAAAATTCTCGTACTGATTTAAAATTTTATTAACCAAAAATACAAATTTTCCAAGGCAAATTTCTATTTAAAAAATAATATGTCTTGCTGCAGTTCCATATACGCGGTTGAACATGACAAGTTTTGAAAAAGACCGCCGCAAACCGAAAAAAATGTTTAAAATTCTCGTACCGATTTAAATTTTTATTAACCAAAAATACGATTTTTGCAAGCCTAATTTTTATCTAAAAAATAATATAGCTTGCTGCAGTGCTATATACGCGGTTGCGTATAACAAGTCTTAAAAAAAACCGCCGCAAACCGAAAAAAAATGTTTAAAATTCTCGTACTGATTTAAAATTTTATTAACCAAAAATACGATTTTTGCAAGCCAAATTTCCATCTAAAAAATAATTTAGCTTGCTGCAGTGCTATATACGCGGTTGCGTATAACAAGTTTTAAAAAAGACCGCCGCAAACCGAAAAAAAATGTTTAAAATTCTCGTACTGATTTAAAATTTTATTAACCAAAAATACGATTTTTGCAAGCCTAATTTTTATCTAAAAAATAATATATCTTGCTGCAGTTCCATATACGCGGTTGAACATGACAAGTTTTGAAAAAGACCGCCGCAAACCGAAAAAAAATGTTTAAAATTCTCGTACTAATTTAAAATTTAATTAACCAAAAATACGATTTTTGCAAGCCAAATTTCTATCTAAAAAATAATTTAGCTTGCTGCAGTGCTATATACGCGGTTGCGTATAACAAGTTTTAAAAAACACCGCCGCAAACCAAAAAAAATGTTTAAAATTTTCGTACTGATTTAAATTTTTATTAATCAAAAATACAAATTTTGCAAGCCAAATTTTTATTTAAAAAATGATGTAGCTTGCTGCAGTTCCATAAACGCGGTTAAACATAACAAGTTTTGAAAAATACCGCCGCAAACCAAAAAAAATGTTTAAAATTCTCGTACTGATTTAAATTTTTATTAACCAAAAATACGATTTTTGCAAGCTTAATTTTTATCTAAAAAATAATATAGCTTATTGCAGTGCTATATACGCAGTTGCGTATAACAAGTTTTAAAAAAAACCGCCGCAAACCGAAAATAAATGTTTAAAATTCTCGTACTGATTTAAAATTTTATTAACCAAAAATACGATTTTTGCAAGCCAAATTTCCATCTAAAAAATAATATAGCTTGTTGCAGTTCTATATATGCGGTTGCATATTACAAGTTTTAAAAAAGACTGCCGCAAACCGAAAAAAAATGTTTAAAATTCTCGTACTGATTTAAAAATTTTATTAACCAAAAATACAAATTTTGCAAGGCAAATTTCTATTTAAAAAATAATATAGCTTGCTGCAGTTCCATATACGCGGTTGAACATGACAAGTTTTGAAAAATACCGCCGCAAACCGAAAAAAAATGTTTAAAATTCTCGTACTAATTTAAAATTTAATTAACCAAAAATACGATTTTTGCAAGCCAAATTTCCATCTAAAAAATAATATAGCTTGCTGCAGTTCTATATATGCGGTTGCATATGACAAGTTTTAAAAAAGACCGCCGCAAACCGAAAAAAAATGTTTAAAATTCTTGTACTGATTTAAAAATTTTATTAACCAAAAATACAAATTCTGTAAGGCAAATTTCTATTTAAAAAATAATATAGCATGCTGCAGTTCCATAAACGCGGTTAAACATAACAAGTTTTGAAAAATACCGCCGCAAACCAAAAAAAATGTTTAAAATTCTCGTACTGATTTAAATTTTTATTAACCAAAAATACGATTTTTGCAAGCTTAATTTTTATCTAAAAAATAATATAGCTTGTTGCAGTGCTATATACGCAGTTGCGTATAACAAAGTTTAAAAAAAACCGCCGCAAACCGAAAAAAAATGTTTAAAATTCTCGTACTGATTTAAAATTTTATTAACCAAAAATACGATTTTTGCAAGCCAAATTTCCATCTAAAAAATAATATAGCTTGCTGCAGTTCTATATATGCGGTTGCATATGACAAGTTTTAAAAAAGACCGCCGCAAACCGAAAAAAAATGTTTAAAATTCTCGTACTGATTTAAAAATTTTATTAACCAAAAATACAAATTTTGCAAGGCAAATTTCTATTTAAAAAATAATATAGCTTGCTGCAGTTCCATATACGCGGTTGAACATGACAAGTTTTGAAAAATACCGCCGCAAACCGAAAAAAATGTTTAAAATTCTCGTACCGACTTAAATTTTTATTAACCAAAAATACGATTTTTGCAAGCCAAATTTCCATCTAAAAAATAATTTAGCTTGCTGCAGTGCTATATACGCGGTTGCGTATAACAAGTTGTAAAAAAGACCGCCGCAAACCGAAAAAAATGTTTAAAATTCTCGTACTGATTTAAAATTTTATTAACCAAAAATACAAATTTTCCAAGGCAAATTTCTATTTAAAAAATAATATATCTTGCTGCAGTTTCATATACGCGGTTGAACATGACAAGTTTTGAAAAAGACCGCCGCAAACCGAAAAAAATGTTTAAAATTCTCGTACCGATTTAAATTTTTATTAACCAAAAATACGATTTTTGCAAGCCAAATTTCCATCTAAAAAATAATTTAGCTTGCTGCAGTACTATATACGCGGTTGCGTATAACAAGTTGTAAAAAAGACCGCCGCAAACCGATAAAAAATGTTTAAAATTCTCGTACTGATTTAAAAATTTTATTAACCAAAAATACAAATTTTGCAAGGCAAATTTTTATTTAAAAAATAATATAGCTTGCTGCAGTTCCATATACGTGGTTGAACATGACAAGTTTTAAAAAATACCGCCGCAAACCGAAAAAAATGTTTAAAATTCTCGTACCGACTTAAATTTTTATTAACCAAAAATACGATTTTTGCAAGCCAAATTTCCATCTAAAAAATAATTTAGCTTGCTGCAGTTCTATATACGCGGTTGCGTATAACAAGTTGCAAAAAAGACCGCCGCAAACCGAAAAAAATGTTTAAAATTCTCGTACCGATTTAAATTTTTATTAACCAAAAATACGATTTTTGCAAGCCTAATTTTTATCTAAAACATAATATAGCTTGCTGCAGTGCTATATACGCGGTTGCGTATAACAAGTCTTAAAAAAAACCGCCGCAAACCGAAAAAAATGTTTAAAATTCTCGTACTGATTTAAAATTTTATTAACTAAAAATACGATTTTTGCAAGCCTAATTTTTATCTAAAAAATAATATATCTTGCTGCAGTTCCATATACGCGGTTGAACATGACAAGTTTTGAAAAAGACCGCCGCAAACCGAATTTTTTTTTTTAAATTCTCGTACTGATTTAAAATTTTATTAACCAAAAATACGATTTTTGCAAGCCAAATTTCCATCTAAAAAATAATTTAGCTTGCTGCAGTGCTATATACGCGGTTGCATATAACAAGTTCTAAAACAGACCGCCGCAAACCGAAAAAAAATGTTTAAAATTCTCGTACTGATTTAAAATTTTATTAACCAAAAATACGATTTTTGCAAGCCTAATTTTTATCTAAAAAATAATATATCTTGCTGCAGTTCCATATACGCGGTTGAACATGACAAGTTTGGAAAAAGACCGCCGTAGTAGATTAATCATGAGAGTTCTGGCCCAAAATCCCATGTTATTTCTTATGGAGGTTCAAATTCACATTTTCCCCCCACCACTACCACTTTGGTTGCGGTGACCTTGGTCCTGAGAATGGAAGCGACAAGCTTCGAGCTGAGAATTTGAAGCGGTAAGCTTCGAGCTGGGGCCACGCATGCGCACATGTTATTTCTTATGGAGGTTCAAATTCACATTTTCCCCCCACCACTACCACTTTGGTTGCTATGACCTTGGTCCTGAAAATGGAAGCGACAAGCTTCGAGCTGAGAATTTGAAGCGGTGAGCTTGCATCTGAGAATCCGCATGCGCCTTGATCATTTTGATGAAATTTGACCCGAAGGTCATATGACGTGGCCTAAAATCTAAAATCCCGAAGGTCATATGACCTTCGGGATTAAAATCCCGAAGGTCATATGACCTGGCCTAAAATCTCATATTATTTCTAATACATGTCGATCTAGGTATAAAAATATAAACATCCGGTCTTTACAAATGTATTGTTTTTTCTTTGTAAATTTTTATCAAAATAACGACACCGCATCATCCGGTCCTCAATAGATAGCGCGTATGCATAAAAATAGTGTCTGGTCTTATAAATAAAAGTTAGCGCCTCCGCTTTTGTGCATGCGCTTTTTTCAGCAGGCGTCGGGATCCGCGCCTTGACGTTACGTCACCTTATCAGTATGTGGGATCAGTTGATGGTAATGAAGAAAAATCATGTTTATATTTTAGAATAAACTTTTTTATTAGATAATGTTTAAATATAAATATGTACATAAGGTTACAAAATGAAAATTACATTTTAACATCATGGAGAAGTTCAATTATACTACAATTATTATTTAATTATTCAAATTATTAGATGTAAATAGAATTAAAAGTTTGTAATACACACACACACACACACACACACACACACACACACAAATGCTTATCGCAATAAAACCGCAAGTTTTCTACTATGAATATTTCATACATATGACTTACCTTCCTTTTGAAAAAAACCCATAAAAACATCTATCTATATTTATTGGACATATATAGTATTAAAAAATGAAATACAAATTTAATATGAATATAATACAATTAACATTATAAACTTAAAACTAATACAAAATTTACATATCCATTATACTATAATGCCCCCACGGTAAAGTATTATAATCATTATTAAGTAAATGACGTTTGTCATCGTGTGAACTTAGCCCAATCTTTGTTTGCGTGATGCTTCCAACTTCATGTTTCGATGATTTTATTAAATTTTGACTAATTATTTTATTCTCATCGGAATTTAAACATTCTATATAATCATCAAAACATAGGCGATGTTTAACCACGTTGCTTTTAACGCCTTTAGATTTTTTTACGGCGTCTTTATCTTCAACTCTAACAGCATACATTTTAGATCTTAATCCCACAAATTCTGTCATTATTTTACCGTTATTTTCATCCTTCATCATGCCCAACACTTTTTTATTTGCATGTGGAATCCCATAAATATTATCTTTGGAGTAATCGCTAGTATCAAAATATTTGTAACAATCTTCGCGAATTACGTCATATACATCATCGTGACGAATTTCATAGATTAAGCTATCTGTGTCGGTATAGCAAACGGTACAATCAAATTTGGTCATATAGTCGAAATGGAAATCATAAATTGTTGTTTTTGCTAGATCGAGAATACACATTCCAGCATAAATGGGCTTGTTGAAATATAACGAAGTTTTATTTAATTCTACTGCCACCAAGTTCTTATTAAAAATTGTTGCAGATTTAAATTGCGGCTTTGAAATTAATGCTTCAGCACCGTAACGGCCTTCCCATTTTGTCACGAGTTTAACGATAGAATGGTTACGTATATTTTCCATAGTTTTGCCAAACACAGCATTATTCATTAATTTAAATAAATTTTTTTCAAATTCGTTTGTAGCCGCCGTACGTAATGCGGTGTTTAAATCAATGTATGATTTAAGCCACGGCGATTGATTGAATTCTAGCATGCGATGAATTTTTGTCACTTTCAACCCATGTTTTAAGGCTTGTTGCAAATTCCGATAATGAATTACATATTTTTCCTTATTATTTAAAGTTGCCAGCAATTTTGGGTATTTGCCAGTTGGAGGAGTTTCACTTTGTGGACAGAATGGCAAGTCTTTATGTAAATCATGCAATTTATGCGGATATTCTAAATCTACCTCCAATATATATCCCTTTGGCGAATCGGCCGCTATTGAATTTACATCGAAATTTGTTGGATTTTCAATCATTTTAAATCCGCCGGTTGGCATATATTGAGACATTGCCCACCCATACTGATTATTAATATCAAAATACATTAAATAGGATGTGGGGTTTTTAGGGTCATAGTTTGGCATGTACATATTATTGGCTTTAGCATATCGTTTTGAACATTGACTTAGGCCGCCACGAATACCTTTTTCAATGAACATTATATGATCGATGTCAGTTAACAGTTCTAACGTCTGCTTTGTATATTTGAGCATCGCGTCCCACGTATAACCCGGCAATGTATAATAATGTGCAGGATCTAATCCATATGTTTTCAGACAGCTTGTACGAAACTGTTCAAATACATCTGCCAACAGTAAAACATCAGTTTTTAAATATAAATCAGAGTATTCCCCCAAATTTTTATTTTTAAATTCTTGCCAAATATGTTGAGCATGTGCATAATCGCTATCACTGATTTCCGAATCATTTAATTTATTGTAAAATTTAGATTTATCCGGCAATTCCCGAACATTTAATTTGTCGAATGAATCTAAAAAGTCGTAAGGAAAAACCCCCTTGCGTGTTAGCATTTTTAATTGATCAGCATTTAAATGTTTAAACTCTGATTCCAAAACCGGATATTTAGTTAGATATGATGATAATTGTTCTAATCCCGAATTTAAAAATCTGAACGAATCAATAAAGCGGAATTTGATTAAATTATCACCCAATTTTTTAGTAAAAGAAATATATTTTTCTTTATTGATGGGGAGCAAACTGATGTGCCCAGCGATATCAGTTGCTAGATTTTTTATGATAAAATGTGAATCATATCCGCTTAAATTATGAAATATTACTGGGACCGTGTGCCTATCCTTAAAATTAATGTTGCAATCTTCATGGGCTGCCCCACGATATTTACCAGTCAAATGGCAATGATCACGTACTTTAATATCAGAGTTAACAAACAAGTTTTCACAGATGTGACACTTTGTAGAATGTTCATACTCAAATTGTTGTTCGGCAGAAATATCCATGGGTATAGGACAAAGAAATACAGTTTCTAACTCTTCGGCAAATTGAAGCATTCCTTGCGTAAACCACTCAATGCAATCATCACCACGATAACTGCGATAAAACGACAATGAATCATCGTACGAGCACTTTACATAATAGCCGACGGCAAATGGTACATGTTCTTGATATTTTTGCACATTCTTTTTAACATCACTACACGGTTTAAGCACACATTCTAAATCGGCATAAATTGTGAATGGCACCCGCACTATGTTATTATAATTTTTGAACTGTACATATTTATAGTTTTCAGATGGCACTTTAGGTGAACAAGAGTTCATTTTAATACAGTCTGAAGTGTGTTGCGCCAATTTATTTAGCGTGTAGAAATAATGTAAACACCGATCACAAAAATGTTTTTTTCCATTATGTTGGCTTAGTTGTGAAGAAACTAGTCGCGATAAATTTTTTATCCACACATAGTGGTATTTGGTAACATAATCTTCATCATCACACTTCTCATCGTCCTCATAATATCCATTTTGAACTACCAATAAATTTACATGCCGTTCTTGCTTAGATTTGGTCAAATAGGTAGGCAACACTTCCATACCACGTTTTGTTTTTTCAATTGCATAAACATTGGCTGATAAATTGTTTTGCTTTTCAAATCTAGGTATTTGTTTAGCAGTCATCGGAAACTGAATTCCGGTAAGATTCAACACTTTAGAATAATGCGGATAAGATGATGTTCGTTGAGGGTGCTTTTCTACTGGATAAAGCGCTGAGACCACAGCCCAAGCAAAACACGCATCATCATCATTCTGAACATTAACGCAAGCATGTTTAAGTTCAATTTGTTTTGGCAGTTCAATGTATGATGATCCAAGTTGCGGCATAAATTTATTAATGCTTACGGCAAGGTTGATGATTGCTGACAATGCCCATCCGCTATCACGTTCTTGAAACTCTTCCAACTGACTTAAGATGGAATCTTTAATGTTTTCATTGAACCACTCATTCAACTTGGTGTCATTATAAATGGCAGCATTTTTGGTATTCATGTACTTATTTTCAAGCACAACTAATTCACCATTTTTAATTTTGAATTCTCCACACAAAACCGCATTCACTTTCAAGGGAGCGTCTTTTTTTAAAGCACTTTTAATTTGCCGTTGAAACACAGTACGGCAATCTTCTAAAAACAGTTTTGGATCAGTATGTTTCAAATTCACAATGACTCCGGCACGCACCCGCGATTTAAAAGCATTTTCCAATTCTTCCCATTTCACATGAGTGCTCGGATATTTAGATCGATTAGGATTTGAAAGTTTATATGAACCACCAGATATTAGTTTAGCTTTTAGCATTTGACGATATGCAGTAATTTGTCCGATAGCACAAAGTAAATGTTGTTTTTTTCCGACGGTAATAGTTGATTTTAATATCGACCGCAATTTGTTCAAATCTCGGCCGCATTCTTTCACACTATCATCTAAGTTTGTAGTATTAGCCAATGCTAATTTTGCTTTTTCAACTAATTTTGAAGCAGGAGACATTTTTACAGATAGATGTTTAGCACAACAATAATTTGAAGTAGCTGAGGTAATTTTTGTACATTCGCTATTTATACCTTTGGGAAATCCGCATTTTTCATTTTAATGTAATTATTCTAAATAAATCATTATTATTAAGAGTGATATGACATATTATCCCAAATTATAAAAACTTTTGCTTAAAATTTTGTAAAAAATGTGTTCCTACGCCGCGTAGTAAAAAGTAGTACAAAAGCACAGTATATGCATGTTTGCAAGAATGCCACTACAGATGGTAAACACCATCCGAAGCACCATATTAGTTTTAAAAACAATGCCACTGCAGATGGTACATACCATCCGAAGCACCACAAATAGATGCGATATACTATAATTTTAACCGGATGTTGCTGTAGAGTCCGAGCGGTATCTTCTAAACTAAGATAGCTACAACTAAAATTCTTTTAAAATCATGCTCTCCAAAATATGTGTGATGTAATTATTTGTATAATTGATTTTTAGGTAATTGTTTTTTATTGATTTCTCAAATAATATTTATCCGCCCACATGTTTTAATAAAATTAATTTAGTCGGTCAACTATTCAATGTTTATTATCTAAACCGGATATGACAGTACATTTGAAATATATAGTTACTATTTATTAGTTGAATATATGGTTGCGCTTATCATATTAAAACCACAAATTTGTTTAAATTTTTTATTATTTATAAAATAGGTACAATTAGGTTTTATTATTATTTGGAAAACATAATATATTTGGTATAGTAGAATAATCACTTAACAATAACTTATCTCCTAAAATTCCTACTACCACTTTATATTTTAAGTTATTAGAATCCGCTTTGAATCCGCTTTGAATCCGCTTGAATCCGCTTGAATCTGCTTGAATCCGTTTTGAATCCGCTTTGAATCCGCTTTGAATCAGGTTAGAATCCGCTTTGAATCCGCTTTGAATCCGCTTGAATCCGCTTGAATCCGCTTGAATCCGTTTTGAATCCGCTTTGAATCCGCTTTGAATCAGGTTAGAATCCGCTTGAATCCGCTTTGAATCCGCTTGAATCCGCTTGAATCCGCTTTGAATCCGCTTTGAATCTGCTTAGAATCCGCTTGAATCCGCTTTGAATACGCTTTTCATGTGCTGCTGAGTATAAATAGGCTTGGAGATTATGCCATTCATCATTCAAGATGTTTAAAGGTAGGGTGTGTCCACGCCAATACTCACTATCAGCAAATTTAAAAAGACATGAGAGAATCCACGACAACAAATTTATTTCATGTCAATATTGTAGCAAATCATTTTCAAGAAAAGATTTTTATAATCGACATTTAGTAACATGCTCTAATAAGAAAAATACTCTAGCAGAAGCTAGCGATATAAACAGCAGTGAAAACACTAACTTGACTAATGATAAAATGCCCGAAATGATAACTCCAAATTGGGAAGCGCAAAGCATAAGCCCAGATGATGATGATGATGATAAAAACACATGTGCATTCAATATTGGTGATGATGATGCTAATAGCAAATTTAATAATTTTATTCAAATGCCGCATAATCTATCGCCAGAAACCACATTAAAAACATGCAATAATCAAAATCTTACAATTGAACAACCGCACGAAATACTTGAAAGTACTTTAACTAATTATGTAGATGTTAATGGGATACTTGATGAGCTGCGATACAATATTGAAAATCTCTGCCCAAACAGCAATTGGAAAAATAAATTTGAAAAATGTGGTAAAATTATATTGGAATTAAAACTGGCTGGAATTATCGATTAAGTCCTATATATTCAACTTATTTTTGAAAATATGCCATTATACCATCTGCGTTCAACCGGCAAACATCGTTGATTATCATGGATGAACTTAAGAGTAATTCTGAAAACGTACTTGTGGAAAATTCCAATATGGATTTGGATTCAACAAAAATTCAAATCATGGATGAACTTAAGAGTAATTCTGAAAACGTACTTGTGTGTGTGGAAAATTCCAATATGGATTTGGATTCAACAAAAATTCAAAACGATTCTGCAGATGAGTTGCAGAACAAACAAAACAAACAAAACAAACTAGCATGCCCCAAGTGTAGTAAAAGTTATAGTTGTAAACGAAATGTTCAACGCCATTTAAAACAAAAACATCCTGAAGAAGTTGACGCCATTTCACATTGGATTTCATATGATGATCCGGCAAATGATGATGGTATCAATAATTTAAAATATAAAGTGGTAGTAGGAATTTTAGGAGATAAGTTATTGTTAAGTGATTATTCTACTATACCAAATGTATTATGTTTTCCAAATAATAATAAAACCTAATTGTACCTATTTTATAAATAATAAAAAATTTAAACAAATTTGTGGTTTTAATATGACTGTCATATCCGGTTTAGATAATAAACATTGAATAGTTGGCCGACTAAATTAATTTTATTAAAACATGTGGGCGGATAAATATTATTTGAGAAATCAATAAAAAACAATTACCTAAAAATCGATTATACAAATAATTACATCACACATATTTTGGAGAGCATGATTTAAAAGAATTTTTTGTTGTAGCTATCTTAGTTTAGAAGATACCGCTCGGACTCTACAGCAACATCCGGTTAAAATTATAGTATATCGCATCTATTTGTGGTGCTTCACACTATAATAATAATAAAATTGTGTCTTTAATAATAATAATTTAATTAATCTAATATTTTTTCGAAAATAACCAATCTTTGGGTAAACATAGTATTAAATTAAATAATACAATGTATTCAAATGTTCCAGAAACCAAAAATTCCACAAAATTTGATATTGTAATTCTATTTGTATTACTATGTATAATAATTTCTATTCAAACAGTATTTCTAATATTAATAAATAAGAAAATATGTATGAAAAAGTAATGTTATATTATAAATAAATGTAATATAATTAAACTTTTTCGTGATTTTAAATTAAAGACCGGATGTTGTGGTTTTGTGGTTTTTGATAAGCGGCAAAAACCGCAAAATTTCTGCTAGATTTTTAGTTCAGTATAAATCATATAGTGAAACAAAATGGGTAAGTTTTTATTGCATTTATTGGTGTTGTTTTTAAACATTTTTTTCATTATAGAAACAATTGGAGATTTTCTTCTGGTATATGTGCGGGCCAGGCTGCCGCCAAATTTACGGGTAAGTAAAAATATAAATATCACTTTCAGTATTCATAGTTTTTTAAATTTTCTTAGTCGAAGCCGATTGTATTTTTTTTTGGGGCCTGCGATGCCCCACCAACAATTTCCCCCGGGCACCGTCATCTGGGGGTGAGGTTAGGCTACCGCCTAACCTATGAGGTGACTGACCCATTCGTTAACGTGTGGGCAATGCGGGTCTGGTAAGTTTTTAAGTTATATTATATGCTAAATTTTCTATTTTCTATTTTTTTTTTCAGACGTCTTTTCATTCAATTTTTTTCAGACGTCTTTCCAATTATAAAAATGGCAAACTTTGAGGATGGTGCCACATCAATGTGTGTATTTCCAGATCTTTTATTTTATTGAGAATTAAAAGTTTGTAATACACACACACACACATTTGTGTAATACACACGCGCACACACACACACACACACACACACACACACACACACACACACACACACACACACACACACACACACACACACACACACACACACACACACACACACACACACACACACACACACACACACACAAATGCTTATCACAATAAAACCGCAAGTTTTCTACTATGAATATTTCATACATATGACTTACCTTCCTTTTGAAAAACCCATAAAAACATCTATCTATATTTATTGGACATATATAGTATTAAAAAATGAAAAAAGTATACAATTAACATTTTATTTTTAAAAGATAAATACAAATACATATAAATGCATATTTAAAATTAAAATAAAATCTAATAACAATACAATTAACATTTGATTTTTAAAAGATAAATACAAATACATATTTAATAAAAACCTAATGATAATTATTGGCTATTGTATACAACTAAGTCTCGCCAAATTGGAAGTGGAGCTTCACACGATTTTAACTTTAGCGTTTGATGTTCATAGTTAATAATCGCTGTTTCTTTTAAAAGGTTATCGTTACCCAGTATACCATCAAATACTACACCGGTTGCATTTC
This sequence comes from Cryptophagus acutangulus, assembly GCA_963556235.1. Taxonomy (NCBI): domain Eukaryota; kingdom Metazoa; phylum Arthropoda; class Insecta; order Coleoptera; family Cryptophagidae; genus Cryptophagus; species Cryptophagus acutangulus. The sequence continues at coordinate 23,275 of CAUVYR010000084.1, read as the reverse complement.
CAATGACGAAAAATTTTAGTTTGAAATTCGGATTGGCTAAGGGCTCTAAGAGTACGGTGCCAAAGGCATTTATACCATTATCGGGAGTAATTCCTGTCACTTGCAAGTTTTCGGTTGTATCTATTCTGATTTTCTTTCCCCTTATTGCTTGGTCTTTGATTAGAGAAGCACTAGATCCGGTATCAACTAATAGTTTAAAATAGTTGAGAGCTTTTGTGATGGGGTTGACATGCGAAAGATAAACGTAAGGAAGGGTATCAAGATTAATTTGATTTGGTGGAACCGCCATGTTTTCGCAAATTAGATCGGTGAAGATTAAATTATTTTATCTGAAAGATGATTTAATAATTGGTTGGACAATTAGAATTTAAAAGAAAATACCTGTTTAAGATTTGTTTGAGCACTTAACTGATTTGAAGTATAAGAATTTCGATTTGTTTCACTGGTGTGGATGCTAATGGTTTGATGTTTTAATATTTTCTACATGCATATATTTTTGCTAATCAATGGGAATAATAAAAACCACAAATTCTTATCGTGTGTGAAAATGTATTTATTAGCCAAAATACTTATGAATATATGAAATAGTAGAAATTTTTATACATTTATCTAGCAAAGGGATTTGTATGTAAACATTACGATGCCAAAGACAATCCAAACTTTAAACTAAAAAAATTTCACCATTGAAAATGAAGCCGGTGTACCATTCATAGAATTTTATGAGTTCAATTGACCGCAAAAAATATGGCTACGTTTTTTATTTTTAGGAATTTTATCGTCTGTCAAATAATATCAATGTAAATGTTTATTGGATATCCATGGTGTGGTGGGCATTTGCAATTAGAAGTTTGCCCTGTGTAGTACATGAGTTGTAAAAATGTCTAATTGCTCGCGGTGTAGTCGTGTTTACCCAAACAGAAAAGCCTTGAGCCAGCATTTCAAAAAATGCTTAGCTTCTGATGTCGACAAAAATATCGTTAATGATATTCCCCAAACTGTCTGCATTATTATGGAAAATGAGTTTAATAAACCGTGAAACACCAGCAATTTTCAATTGGGAAGATGCTATGATGGTCGATGCTTATGCGGCATACATCGGCAGCGGTTCGCCTGATGCATACTTTAACTACAATGGTGGAATGTCTGCCAATATTGCTAAAATTAAGAAGAAAATACATTCTCATGTTACTAATCTGAAAATGCGGCTATAAGATAGTGCTAGTTTTACCTCCAGCTAATAAACGATGTATTTGTGTTTTATCAAACTGTTAACAAATATAAAATTATATTGTAAGAAATCCTCCAATAAAAAATCTATAAATACTAATAACTGTATTTAAAGACGCTTCCTTGAAAGTGAATGCGGTTTTGTGTGGAGAATTCAAAATTAAAAATGGTGAATTAGTTGTACTTGAAAATAAGTACATGAATACTAAAAATGTTGCCATTTATAATGACACCAAGTTGAATGAGTGGTTCAATGAAAACATTAAAGATTCCATCTTAAGTCAGTTGGAAGAGTTTCAAGAACGTGATAGCGGATGGGCATTGTCAGCAATCATCAACCTTGCCGTAAGCATTAATAAATTTATGCCGCAACTTGGATCATCATACATTGAACTGCCAAAACAAATTGAACTTAAACATGCTTGCGTTAATGTTCAGAATGATGATGATGCGTGTTTTGCTTGGGCTGTGGTCTCAGCGCTTTATCCAGTAGAAAAGCACCCTCAACGAACATCATCTTATGCGCATTATTCTAAAGTGTTGAATCTTACCGGAATTCAGTTTCCGATGACTGCTAAACAAATACCTAGATTTGAAAAGCAAAACAATTTATCAGCCAATGTTTATGCAATTGAAAAAACAAAACGTGGTATGGAAGTGTTGCCTACCTATTTGACCAAATCTAAGCAAGAACGGCACGTAAATTTATTGGTAGTTCAAAATGGATATTATGAGGACGATGAGAAGTGTGATGATGAAGATTATGTTGCCAAATACCACTATGTGTGGATAAAAAATTTATCGCGACTAGTTTCTTCACAACTAAGCCAACATAATGGAAAAAAACATTTTTGTGATCGGTGTTTACATTATTTCTACACGCTAAATAAATTGGCGCAACACACTTCAGACTGTATTAAAATGAACTCTTGTTCACCTAAAGTGCCATCTGAAAACTATAAATATGTACAGTTCAAAAATTATAATAACATAGTGCGGGTGCCATTCACAATTTATGCCGATTTAGAATGTGTGCTTAAACCGTGTAGTGATGTTAAAAAGAATGTGCAAAAATATCAAGAACATGTACCATTTGCCGTCGGCTATTATGTAAAGTGCTCGTACGATGATTCATTGTCGTTTTATCGCAGTTATCGTGGTGAAGATTGCATTGAGTGGTTTACGCAAGGAATGCTTCAATTTGCCGAAGATTTAGAAACTGTATTTCTTTGTCCTATACCCATGGATATTTCTGCCGAACAACAATTTGAGTATGAAAATTCTACAAAGTGTCACATCTGTGAAAATAAGACACAGATAGCTTAATCTATGAAATTCGTCACGATGATGTATATGACGTAATTCGCGAAGATTGTTACAAATATTTTGATACTAGCGATTACTCCAAAGATAATATTTATGGGATTCCACATGCAAATAAAAAAGTGTTGGGCATGATGAAGGATGAAAATAACGGTAAAATAATGACAGAATTTGTGGGATTAAGATCTAAAATGTATGCTGTTAGAGTTGAAGATAAAGACGCCGTAAAAAAATCTAAAGGCGTTAAACGCAACGTGGTTAAACATCACCTATGTTTTGATGATTATGTAGAATGTTTAAATTCCGATGAGAATAAAATAATTAGTCAAAATTTAATAAAATCATCGAAACATGAAGTTGGAAGCATCACGCAAACAAAGATTGGGCTAAGTTCACACGATGACAAACGTCATTTACTTAATAATGATTATAATACTTTACCGTGGGGGCATTATAGTATAATGGATATGTAAATTTTGTATTAGTTTTAAGTTTATAATGTTAATTGTATTATATTCATATTAAATTTGTATTTCATTTTTTAATACTATATATGTCCAATAAATATAGATAGATGTTTTTATGGGTTTTTTCAAAAGGAAGGTAAGTCATATGTATGAAATATTCATAGTAGAAAACTTGCGGTTTTATTGCGATAAGCATTTAATAATAATTAAATAATAATTGTAGTATAATTGAACTTCTCCATGATGTTAAAATGTAATTTTCATTTTGTAACCTTATGTACATATTTATATTTAAACATTATCTAATAAAAAAGTTTATTCTAAAATATAAACATGATTTTTCTTCATTACCATCAACTGATCCCACATACTGATAAGGTGACGTAACGTCAAGGCGCGGATCCCGACGCCTGCTGAAAAAAGCGCATGCACAAAAGCGGAGGCGCTAACTTTTATTTATAAGACCAGACACTATTTTTATGCATACGCGCTATCTATTGAGGACCGGATGATGCGGTGTCGTTATTTTGATAAAAATTTACAAAGAAAAAACAATACATTTGTAAAGACCGGATGTTTATATTTTTATACCTAGATCGACATGTATTAGAAATAATATGAGATTTTAGGCCAGAACCGGCATGAATCTACTAACATACCGATAGGTAGAAATGTAGCTCACAATTACGTCATATGACCTTCGGGTCAAATTTCATCAAAATGATCAAGGCGCATGCGGATCCTCAGATGCAAGCTCACCGCTTCAAATTCTCAGCTCGAAGCTTGTCGCTTCCATTTTCAGGACCAAGGTCACAGCAACCAAAGTGGTAGTGGTGGGGGGAAAATGTAAATTTGAATCTCCATAAGAAAAAACATGTGCGCATGCGTGGCCCCAGCTCGAAGCTTACCGCTTCAAATTCTCAGCTCGAAGCTTGTCGCTTCCATTCTCAGGACCAAGGTCACAGCAACCAAAGTGGTAGTGGTGGGGGGAAAATGTGAATTTGAACCTCCATAAGAAATAACATGGGATTTTGGGCCAGAACTCTCATGATTAGTCTACTCTCGTACTGATTTAAAATTTTATTAACCAAAAATACAAATTTTGCAAGCCAAATTTCTATTTAAAAAATAATATAGCTTGCTGCAGTTCCATATACGCGGTTGAACATAACAAGTTTTGAAAAATACCGCCGCAAACCGAAAAAAATGTTTAAAATTCTCGTACTGATTTAAAATTTTATTAACCAAAAATACAAATTTTGCAAGCCAAATTTCTATTTACAAAATAATATAGCTTGCTGCAGTTCCATATACGCGGCTGAACATAATAAGTTTTGAAAAATACCGCCGCAAACCAAAAAAAATGTTTAAAATTCTCGTACCGATTTAAATTTTTATTAACCAAAAATACAATTTTTGCAAGCCTAATTTTCATCTAAAAAATAATATAGCTTGCTACGGTGCTATATACGCGGTTGCGTATAACAAGTTTAAAAAAAAAACCGTCGCAAACCGAAGAAAAATGTTTAAAATTCTCGTACTGATTTAAAATTTTATTAACCAAAAATACAAATTTTGCAAGCCAAATTTCTATTTAAAAAATAATATAGCTTGCTGCAATTCCATATACGCGGTTGAACATAATAAATTTTGAAAAATACCGTCGCAAACCAAAAAAAATGTTTAATATTCTCGTACCGATTTAAATTTTTATTAACCAAAAATACGATTTTTGCAAGCCTAATTTTCATCTAAAAAATAATATAGCTTGCTGCGGTGCTATATACGCGGATGCGTATAACAAGTCTTAAAAAAAAACCGTTGCAAACCGAAAAAAAATGTTTAAAATTCTCGTACTGATTTAAAATTTTATTAACCAAAAATACAAATTTTGCAAGCCAAATTTCTATTTAAAAAATAATATAGCTTGCTGCAGTTCCATATACGCGGTTGAACATAACAAGTTTGAAAAATACCGCCGCAAACCGAAAAAAATGTTTAAAATTCTCGTACCGATTTAAATTTTTATTAACCAAAAATACGATTTTTGCAAGCCTAATTTTCATCTAAAAAATAATATAGCTTGCTGCGGTGCTATATACACGGTTGCGTATAACAAGTTTTAAAAAAAACTGTCGCAAACCGAAAAAAAATGTTTAAAATTCTCGTACTGATTTAAAATTTTATTAATCAAAAATACAAATTTTGCAAGCCAAATTTTTATTTAAAAAATAATATAGCTTGCTGCAGTTTTATATACGCGGTTGAACATAACAAGTTTTAAAAAAAACCGTCGCAAACCCAAAAAAAATGTTTAAAATTCTCGTACTGATTTAAAACTTTATTAACCAAAAATACAAATTTTGCAAGCCAAATTTCTATTTAAAAAATAATATAGCTTGCTGTAGTTCCATATACGCGGTTGAACATAATAAGTTTTAAAAAAAACCGTCGCAAACCGAAAAAAAATGTTTAAAATTCTCGTACTGATTTAAAATTTTATTAACCAAAAATACAAATTTTGCAAGCCAAATTTCTATTTAAAAAATAATATAGCTTGCTGCGGTGCTATATACGCGGTTGCGTATAACAAGTTTTAAAAAAAACCGTCGCAAACCGAAAAAAATGTTTAAAATTCTCGTACTGATTTAAAATTTTATTAACCAAAAATACAAATTTTGCAAGCTAAATTTCTATTTAAAAAATAATATAGCTTGCTGCAGTTCCATATACGCGGTTGAACATAATAAGTTTTGAAAAATACCGCCGCAAACCAAAAAAAATGTTTAAAATTCTCGTACCGATTTAAATTTTTATTAACCAAAAATACGATTTTTGCAAGCCTAATTTTCATCTAAAAAATAATATAGCTTGCTGCGGTGCTATATACGCGATTGCGTAAAACAAGTTTTAAAAAAAACTGTCGCAAACCGAAAAAAAATGTTTAAAATTCTCGTATTGATTTAAAATTTTATTAACCAAAAATACAAATTTTGCAAGCCAAATTTCTATTTAAAAAATAATATAGCTTGCTGCAGTTCCATATACGCGGTTGAACATAACAAGTTTTGAAAAATACCGCCGCAAACCGAAAAAAATGTTTAAAATTCTCGTACTGATTTAAAATTTTATTAACCAAAAATACAAATTTTGCAAGCCAAATTTCTATTTACAAAATAATATAGCTTGCTGCAGTTCCATATACGCGGCTGAACATAATAAGTTTTGAAAAATACCGCCGCAAACCAAAAAAAATGTTTAAAATTCTCGTACCGATTTAAATTTTTATTAACCAAAAATACAATTTTTGCAAGCCTAATTTTCATCTAAAAAATAATATAGCTTGCTACGGTGCTATATACGCGGTTGCGTATAACAAGTTTAAAAAAAAACCGTCGCAAACCGAAGAAAAATGTTTAAAATTCTCGTACTGATTTAAAATTTTATTAACCAAAAATACAAATTTTGCAAGCCAAATTTCTATTTAAAAAATAATATAGCTTGCTGCAATTCCATATACGCGGTTGAACATAATAAATTTTGAAAAATACCGTCGCAAACCAAAAAAAATGTTTAATATTCTCGTACCGATTTAAATTTTTATTAACCAAAAATACGATTTTTGCAAGCCTAATTTTCATCTAAAAAATAATATAGCTTGCTGCGGTGCTATATACGCGGATGCGTATAACAAGTCTTAAAAAAAAACCGTTGCAAACCGAAAAAAAATGTTTAAAATTCTCGTACTGATTTAAAATTTTATTAACCAAAAATACAAATTTTGCAAGCCAAATTTCTATTTAAAAAATAATATAGCTTGCTGCAGTTCCATATACGCGGTTGAACATAACAAGTTTTGAAAAATACCGCCGCAAACCGAAAAAAATGTTTAAAATTCTCGTACCGATTTAAATTTTTATTAACCAAAAATACGATTTTTGCAAGCCTAATTTTCATCTAAAAAATAATATAGCTTGCTGCGGTGCTATATACACGGTTGCGTATAACAAGTTTTAAAAAAAACTGTCGCAAACCGAAAAAAAATGTTTAAAATTCTCGTACTGATTTAAAATTTTATTAATCAAAAATACAAATTTTGCAAGCCAAATTTTTATTTAAAAAATAATATAGCTTGCTGCAGTTCCATATACGCGGTTGAACATAACAAGTTTTAAAAAAAACCGTCGCAAACCGAAAAAAAATGTTTAAAATTCTCGTACTGATTTAAAACTTTATTAACCAAAAATACAAATTTTGCAAGCCAAATTTCTATTTAAAAAATAATATAGCTTGCTGTAGTTCCATATACGCGGTTGAACATAATAAGTTTTAAAAAAAACCGTCGCAAACCGAAAAAAAATGTTTAAAATTCTCGTACTGATTTAAAATTTTATTAACCAAAAATACAAATTTTGCAAGCCAAATTTCTATTTAAAAAATAATGTAGCTTGCTGCAGTTCCATATACGCGGTTGAACATAACAAGTTTTGAAAAATACCGCCGCAAACCAAAAAAATGTTTAAAATTCTCGTACCGATTTAAATTTTTATTAACCAAAAATACGATTTTTGCAAGCCTAATTTTCATCTAAAAAATAATATAGCTTGCTGCGGTGCTATATACGCGGTTGCGTATAACAAGTTTTAAAAAAAACCGTCGCAAACCGAAAAAAATGTTTAAAATTCTCGTACTGATTTAAAATTTTATTAACCAAAAATACAAATTTTGCAAGCCAAATTTCTATTTAAAAAATAATATAGCTTGCTGCAGTTCCATATACGCGGTTGAACATAATAAGTTTTGAAAAATACCGCCGCAAACCAAAAAAAATGTTTAAAATTCTCGTACCGATTTAAATTTTTATTAACCAAAATACGATTTTTGCAAGCCTAATTTTCATCTAAAAAATAATATAGCTTGCTGCGGTGCTATATACGCGGTTGCGTATAACAAGTTTTAAAAAAAACTGTCGCAAACCGAAAAAAAATGTTTAAAATTCTCGTATTGATTTAAATTTTTATTAACCAAAAATACGATTTTTGCAAGCCTAATTTTCATCTAAAAAATAATATAGCTTGCTGCGGTGCTATATACACGGTTGCGTATAACAAGTTTTAAAAAAAACTGTCGCAAACCGAAAAAAAATGTTTAAAATTCTCGTACTGATTTAAAATTTTATTAACCAAAAATACAAATTTTGCAAGCCAAATTTTTATTTAAAAAATAATATAGCTTGCTGCAGTTCCATATACGCGGTTGAACATAACAAGTTTTAAAAAAACCGTCGCAAACCGAAAAAAATGTTTAAAATTCTCGTACTGATTTAAAACTTTATTAACCAAAAATACAAATTTTGCAAGCCAAATTTCTATTTAAAAAATAATATAGCTTGCTGTAGTTCCATATACGCGGTTGAACATAATAAGTTTTAAAAAAAACCGTCGCAAACCGAAAAAAAATGTTTAAAATTCTCGTACTGATTTAAAATTTTATTAACCAAAAATACAAATTTTGCAAGCCAAATTTCTATTTAAAAAATAATATAGCTTGCTGCAGTTCCATATACGCGGTTGAACATAACAAGTTTTGAAAAATACCGCCGCAAACCAAAAAAAATGTTTAAAATTCTCGTACCGATTTAAATTTTTATTAACCAAAAATACGATTTTTGCAAGCCTAATTTTCATTAAAAAATAATATAGCTTGCTGCGGTGCTATATACGCGGTTGCGTATAATAAGTTGTAAAATAAACCGTCGCAAACCGAAAAAAATGTTTAAAATTCTCGTACTGATTTAAAATTTTATTAACCAAAAATACAAATTTTGCAAGCCAAATTTCTATTTAAAAAATAATATAGCTTGCTGCAGTTCCATATACGCGGTTGAACATAATAAGTTTTGAAAAATACCGCCGCAAACCAAAAAAAATGTTTAAAATTCTCGTACCGATTTAAATTTTTATTAACCAAAAATACGATTTTTGAAAACCTAATTTTCATCTAAAAAATAATATAGCTTGCTACGGTGCTATATACGCGGTTGCGTATAACAAGTTTAAAAAAAAACCGTCGCAAACCGAAGAAAAATGTTTAAAATTCTCGTACTGATTTAAAATTTTATTAACCAAAAATACAAATTTTGCAAGCCAAATTTCTATTTAAAAAATAATATAGCTTGCTGCAATTCCATATACGCGGTTGAACATAATAAGTTTTGAAAAATACCGCCGCAAACCAAAAAAAAATTTTAAAATTCTCGTACCGATTTAAATTTTTATTAACCAAAAATACGATTTTTGCAAGCCTAATTTTCATCTAAAAAATAATATAGCTTGCTGCGGTGCTATATACGCGGATGCGTATAACAAGTTTTAAAAAAAACCGTCGCAAACCGAAAAAAAATGTTTAAAATTCTCGTACTGATTTAAAATTTTATTAACCAAAAATACAAATTTTGCAAGCCAGATTTCTATTTAAAAAATAATATAGCTTGCTGCAGTTCCATATACGCGGTTGAACATAACAAGTTTTGAAAAATACCGCCGCAAACCGAAAAAAATGTTTAAAATTCTCGTACCGATTTAAATTTTTATTAACCAAAAATACGATTTTTGCGAGCCTAATTTTCATCTAAAAAATAATATAGCTTGCTGCGGTGCTATATACACGGTTGCGTATAACAAGTTTTAAAAAAAACTGTCGCAAACCGAAAAAAAATGTTTAAAATTCTCGTACTGATTTAAAATTTTATTAACCAAAAATACAAATTTTGCAAGCCAAATTTTTATTTAAAAAATAATATAGCTTGCTGCAGTTCCATATACGCGGTTGAACATAACAAGTTTTAAAAAAAACCGTCGCAAACCGAAAAAAAGTGTTTAAAATTCTCGTACTGATTTAAAACTTTATTAACCAAAAATACAAATTTTGCAAGCCAAATTTCTATTTAAAAAATAATATAGCTTGCTGTAGTTCCATATACGCGGTTGAACATAATAAGTTTAAAAAAAAACCGTCGCAAACCGAAAAAAAATGTTTAAAATTCTCGTACTGATTTAAAATTTTATTAACCAAAAATACAAATTTTGCAAGCCAAATTTCTATTTAAAAAATAATGTAGCTTGCTGCAGTTCCATATACGCGGTTGAACATAACAAGTTTTGAAAAATACCGCCGCAAACCAAAAAAAATGTTTAAAATTCTCGTACCGATTTAAATTTTTATTAACCAAAAATACGATTTTTGCAAGCCTAATTTTCATCTAAAAAATAATATAGCTTGCTGCGGTGCTATATACGCGGTTGCGTATAACAAGTTTTAAAAAAAACCGTCGCAAACCGAAAAAAATGTTTAAAATTCTCGTACTGATTTAAAATTTTATTAACCAAAAATACAAATTTTGCAAGCCAAATTTTTATTTAAAAAATAATATAGCTTGCTGCAGTTCCATATACGCGGTTGAACATAATAAGTTTTAAAAAAAACCGTCGCAAACCGAAAAAAAATGTTTAAAATTCTCGTACTAATTTAAAATTTTATTAACCAAAAATACAAATTTTGCAAGCCAAATTTCTATTTAAAAAATAATATAGCTTGCTGCAGTTCCATATACGCGGTTGAACATAACAAGTTTTGAAAAATACCGCCGCAAACCAAAAAAAAATGTTTAAAATTCTCGTACCGATTTAAATTTTTATTAACCAAAAATACGATTTTTGCAAGCCTAATTTTCATCTAAAAAATAATATAGCTTGCTGCGGTGCTATATACGCGGTTGCGTATAAAAGTTTTAAAAAAACCGTCGCAAACCGAAAAAAAATGTTTAAAATTCTCGTACTGATTTAAAATTTTATTAACCAAAAATACAAATTTTGCAAGCCAAATTTCTATTTAAAAAATAATATAGCTTGCTGCAGTTCCATATACGCGGTTGAACGTAACAAGTTTTGAAAAATACCGCCGCAAACCAAAAAAAATGTTTAAAATTCTCGTACCGATTTAAATTTTTATTAACCAAAAATACTTGCAAGCCTAATTTTCATCAAAAAAATAATATAGCTTGCTGCGGTGCTATATACGCGGTTGCGTATAACAAGTTTAAAAAAAAACCGTCACAAACCGAAAAAAAATGTTTAAAATTCTCGTACTGATTTAAAATTTTATTAACCAAAAATACAAATTTTGCAAGCCAAATTTCTATTTAAAAAATAATGTAGCTTGCTGCAGTTCCATATACGCGGTTGAACATAACAAGTTTTGAAAAATACCGCCGCAAACCAAAAAAAATGTTTAAAATTCTCGTACCGATTTAAATTTTTATTAACCAAAAATACGATTTTTGCAAGCCTAATTTTCATCTAAAAAATAATATAGCTTGCTGCGGTGCTATATACGCGGTTGCGTATAACAAGTTTTAAAAAAAACCGTCGCAAACCGAAAAAAATGTTTAAAATTCTCGTACTGATTTAAAATTTTATTAACCAAAAATACAAATTTTGCAAGCCAAATTTTTATTTAAAAAATAATATAGCTTGCTGCAGTTCCATATACACGGTTGAACATAACAAGTTTAAAAAAAAACCGTCGCAAACCGAAAAAAAATGTTTAAAATTCTCGTACTGATTTAAAATTTTATTAACCAAAAATACAAATTTTGCAAACCAAATTTCTATTTAAAAAATAATATAGCTTGCTGCAGTTCCATATACGCGGTTGAACATAATAAGTTTTAAAAAAAACCGTCGCAAACCGAAAAAAAATGTTTAAAATTCTCGTACTGATTTAAAATTTTATTAACCAAAAATACAAATTTTGCAAGCCAAATTTCTATTTAAAAAATAATATAGCTTGCTGCAGTTCCATATACGCGGTTGAACATAACAAGTTTTGAAAAATACCGCCGCAAACCAAAAAAAATGTTTAAAATTCTCGTACCGATTTAAATTTTTATTAACCAAAAATACGATTTTTGCAAGCCTAATTTTCATCTAAAAAATAATAAAGCTTGCTGCGGTGCTATATACGCGGTTGCGTATAAAAGTTTTAAAAAAAACCGTCGCAAACCGAAAAAAAATGTTTAAAATTCTCGTACTGATTTAAAATTTTATTAACCAAAAATACAAATTTTGCAAGCCAAATTTCTATTTAAAAAATAATATAGCTTGCTGCAGTTCCATATACGCGGTTGAACATAACAAGTTTTGAAAAATACCGCCGCAAACCAAAAAAAATGTTTAAAATTCTCGTACCGATTTAAATTTTTATTAACCAAAAATACGATTTTTGCAAGCCTAATTTTCATCAAAAAAATAATATAGCTTGCTGCGGTGCTATATACGCGGTTGCGTATAACAAGTTTAAAAAAAAACCGTCACAAACCGAAAAAAAATGTTTAAAATTCTCGTACTGATTTAAAATTTTATTAACCAAAAATACAAATTTTGCAAGCCAAATTTCTATTTAAAAAATAATGTAGCTTGCTGCAGTTCCATATATAGTCCAAACGGTAGTTTGAAGTGAAAAGTTTTGGTGTAATTGTTTTGATTAGTTTATTTTATGTTTTTTGGTGTGCTGAACACGAATCTGAAGTTGTCCACCAAAAATTTGATCGGCAAATATGAGAAAAACTAAAAATCATGATTTTTAGTGGTTTTCAGCTTATAACTTGCAAAGCAAGCTATTTATGCAAAAAATGTTTATGTAGTAAAATAAAGAGGAGAAAATTATTTATAATTTATGTTCCCTAACATTTTTTCGTATGGTTTCCACGCAAAAGAGTGCTGAAATATGGAAGAAATTAGCATTTTAAAATTAAAAAAAAAAATAGCAGAAGACATCACTAGTTTATATTTTTTATTTTATATGGGTAAACATTATTTGATAAAATAATAAAAGAGGCAAATTTCATTACAATTCAGTATATATATAAATGACCTAATACGGCTCTTCTTAGTCACCGGGTTGAAGGATTACAGCAGGCAGCATTTCAGTTCTACTAGGTCTGAAACAAAAATCATTGACTTAATAATATTCAACAATTTATTGAATAGATATGAGAAATATCAATTTAAAGGTACCTATCTATTTACTTCTACGAGCCCTCTTAGGTACCGGTTCCATGCTGTCGTCAGGGTAGCTATCCAGTTCTTGAACTCCTGAAACAAATAAGAGACCAAAGTTCAAATACTTACTTGTCAACATATTGAATAGATATTATGAAAGCAGTAGAAACATATTTTGACCCACAAATAAATAGTAGTTAGTACTTACCTTCAAGTAACTCCGAATCATCCTCTGCTTCTTCCTCAATTTCTGCAATAGCCATATTATTGCAGCTACTATCACAGTTGAGGCACATACTGGAACAATTAAGGCCAGCTTTTCTACATCCACAGTTAGTCTGACAAGTTTTTATGCATTTGCAAGATATTAATTTCAATACTGCGTCTGGTGCTGGTGGCTGTAATGTTGTTACTGGTTGCAGACCTCCTTTGGTTTTCTTCCAACCCCATTTTTCAGGATCTTTTTCATTTCCAAGCCATTGTTGTACTTGAAAGTAAACTCTTAAAGAATGTTGCTGTGCTGCAGCTTCGGTAGGAGGTAGCGACGCCAAATGTGCTGTTGTTTTGTATGCAGATCTAAGGTAGCATTTATACCTCAATTTGTTCAAAGACGCGCTTTCCTTGTTAGTTAATTTGTACAATGCAGTGAAAAAGGTAAGACCAGCACTAGTAACAGCATCAGAATTTGCCGTAGGATCTTTAAAAATTTTAATGGTCTTGGTTAGGCCAGGGTTTTTCTTGAGGGTTTGAAGAAACCTCATTTTTCCGACTTTGAACGAGGCTGAAGTTGTGTCACATCCCCCCATGGCATGCAAGAACAATATGTTATCACTGATGGCTTGGTCTGGATGACACTCAGGAGAAAAAATAAGTTGTGAAACTGCCCCTTTACCTGGCTTCAGAAAGTATATATTTGAATGTACACCCCGACAACGACCAATCATGATCACCAGCAGATCTACATCTTCACCCACAATCACTACACAGTTATGCTGCTGTGCGAGATCCATTGCTGTGGTGACAATAAGAGTATCCGCATCCTCTGGTGCCTGCTTTGTGTGAATGCCAGCTGCAGCAAAGTTGTCTTTTAACATTGAGATGAGACGGATTTTGTTTTTCATATTGCCTAGAAATTTTTCTTGCGGCATTGTCGGGTTCATTGTTTTGTCGAACATGACATCTACTGACATCTGTTTGCGTGATCTTCTCTCTCGCTCAACATATTTAGTACCTTCTTGGGGGTAACCATCGAAGACAACTACAGCACTGTCCTTGTACTTGGACTTGACAAATGAAACATAGCTTTCACAAATGGATGAGAATGTTTGACCCCTGGTCCACACGACTCTGTGCAGCAAATATCCTCCATCTATGACGTACACACACCCTTGGAGATTCGCCTCTTCAGTTGGTGTGAATGCCTTGTATAAAGTAGACTTGGTTCCTTTCCTCATACCATAGTCGTCGAAAAGAGGCAACGGATAAGGGCACAGCTCATATTTTAAGAATTCTTCAAGTTCTTCATCAGATTGTTTAGCAATTGTGATTCTTTGAAAAATAGTCGTAGGATTGATGGGGATGGTTTCATCACTTATTTTGATTGCATTTTTCATCGTAGCAAGTGGTAAGACTCTGTCTTTCCTGTAGAATTTGACAGTTTCAAAATCACCACCCACAATCCTATTAATTGATCGAAGTCCAATCTCCTTGGCATTGTGACAGTTAATGGTGCTATCTCCTACAACACCAGTGGTAAGAGATAAGATGTCTGCAACATTAGGAAAAGGATGGTGTTGCGTAAACCAGTCCATCAACTTTTTCGAATCACTTGTATCCCTTTTAATTCTTGATTCTCTCATTTCCACATGTTGTTCTGAGCTAGTGAAAGCTACTCCACACATCTTCTCCATTTCCTCACAAATATTTTGGAGGGAAGTCATTCCTTTAGTCCACCTACAGAGGATACTTTCACTAACCCCACGACCATGAGTCAGCCCTCCAGCAATTTTCATTATCCTCATTAAGGACTGCTCAATGGTCATGTCGGTCCATGTTCCACACCAGAATTTGCTAGTCCTTCGTACTGTGAACCCGCCACCCGTGAACATTTCGTATTCCTGAGGACTCATTTTATCTTTTAAACTGTGCATGTCTTGCAGGTAGAGGTGACAACATTTGGCATACAGAAAATGTCCAGTAGCATGGAAGTAAGCGAGCATTTGGTAGACGACTTGTAGATGGAGATTCCAGTTTCCTGTTCTTTCAGCTTCAATGAATAGTTTAACAAGCGTAACCATTTCGAAGTATTGAATCCATAACTTTGAAGTAGCACCACGGTTAGCTATAGCTTGAAGCTTTTCAGAAAACTTGGTTTTTAATTCTTCTACACACTCCTTTTCGTTTGCTAACAAAATATGTGATCTGTCTTCATCGTTTAGGAAATCTGCAAGTTTTTCTTCAAGGACTGGAGTTAAATCCATTGTCTCAAATATAATTTTTGCCAGAGTGGCATGGGCCAACATATGTGCTCTAATAGCTCTCGAATAGGCGTGTCCCGTAAGAATTATCTCTGTTGAGTGTAGTGCATATATTGAATTGAACAACTCCTTCAACCCACTACCATCCATTAAATAGCCTATAGACTTCAAGAAGGACATCAGCAGGTGAAACCCACCTATTCTAATGATGACATTATCAAAATCGGGATCTTCTTGTTGGCAAGCCACTATAAATCTAGCCTTTAGGTATAGAGGCTGGTCGAAGGTGTTAACAGTTGCTTGTTGATTCATCGATTTGCTTTGTTGTATCGAAGTCAGTAATGCTGTATATACTGTATTGTAATCAGATGGTGAAGAATTTATAAATGGCAGACAAGCAACATATGTTCTATCAAAGGGAAGACCACTTGTGATTTGCTCCATAAAACCACTCCATCCTGGTATCCCGGGCACATCTTTCCACTTGCTATAAAGCCAAATCAGGTCTTTCAAAGAGGGTGTGATGATATCAGATGAAACAAATAGATGTTTAAGATCTTCAATGTTGATATTCTTCAAGCCAACTGCACCTGATTTCTCAAAATATTTCAAGGAAACAGCTCCCATCTCACCAACTAGTTGAGCTGGTATTGTTGTTTTCACTCGGACGATTCTCTGATCTGGAGCAACAGCTTCTCTAGGGGTGATCAACTGTATTCCCCCCATTGCATGGAAGGTATTATATCCATCCAATGTACGAGTGTTAAAATCTGCGTTGTCATGAACAAATTGATGGAAACCTGTCGGATTTATTTGTAGTGATGGTCTCATGATTGCTGACACTTCAAGTCGAACAGCTTCGGAGTAAGAAGCGCAAAATCCCAAAGATGATACAATATCAATTAGTTTTCGTGATCCATACTTCTTATAAAAAAAAGCAGATAGACCAATTTGTAAGGGAGAAAGGAAAGAACTTGGCCTGACAGCACTAATAACACTATGTGAAATGGCTAGGGCTTTTGTTTTCCATTTGTCGGTATTTCCTCGCTTTTTTTTTGAGTATTAGTCTTTCCAAGAAAACTTTGAGAACCTCCGGAACAAGGCTTTCATTTTCGTCCAAGAAAGAATCTGGAGGAGGATAGTAATCCATCGCATACGGTACTGATCGTATCTCTTCAAGAATTACATCAGCCGCTGTTTCAACTATTCGAAGACGTTCTTCCCGTTCTGATAAACGTTTTGCAATGTACCAAGCATCTGTCAAAATCTTATGGCCAGTATGTTTAAAACATACAATTGTTTTTTGTTTGATCTTTGATATGATAACATCTTCCCCATATCTCTCTAGTAAATGTTGTATTACAGTTTTTCTTTCGGGAATATAGTCGCCCTCTATCTGAGACATTAGCTGGTCTAATGAAAACTGACATTCCTCGTCATTACTTTCCATAAAAATGAAAATGTCATTCATAGCCCTTTCAATCTCTTCAACATGAGGGCCAACTTTCTTTTTTTCATTAACCTTGGGCCTACTGTACAGATTTTTTAAACATTTATCATGGTACTGACAATCAGCAGCCACCATATCTGTTATAGGCTGGATCCTCTTGATAATTGTTGCACCGAAATCATCTCCACGTAGTTGAGCCTGTTTTATAATTGTGTCTTTCATCTCTCTTTTCATCACTTGATGTACCAAATTACGTTTATGATGAGGCAGTCGTTGTTGTGACCTTGTGTAATCTTCAGGAATACGTGTTCCGCACACAAAACAATCTGTTTTAAAGTCAAAGTGACAGGATGATCTTAGTTTTCCCGAAGATGTGCTTGGTTGAGCAGCTTTCTTCAAGTAAGCAGCTATTATTTTTTCATTTTTGTAACTTTTCTGGCATGAAACATGTATGTTTACAGATGTTTTACCCGCCAAAACAACTCCCTTACTATCTTTTCTTTTTTTACTAGCATCACGTAAAGTTTCTATTCCTTTTTCCTTTACCACTTTCACTGGACCCTCACTCAAAAGTTTTTCACAAATAAAACACCTATCACTGGACATTGTGAAACGTACTTATCGAACGATTACAATTTATTGGGAACTCTACCGCTATGGTCCGCACCTGTTGGTGAATTATCACACTAAATTTAGGTCCACAAAAACTGGCAGAAAACTTCTTTGCTCAGTTGCTGCTTAATAAGTGTAGAGATCTGTTGTGTGTTAAGTGCGCTATCTTGTAATAAATTGATGCAACAATTAATACACTTTAATACAACAATTGATACAATTTAATACTACACGATGGCGTATTGTCACTGGCGTCATCTTGTAGGCAATATCTACACTAAATTTAAATCAAAAAAATTAGGCTCCTCCCCCGTTATAGTTCCCAATAATCACATTACAATAATATTTAAACATACTTACCTGGTCAAAAGTCAAGTCAATTTATTGACAATCAAATTTGCGCAGATTCGCGCATCTCATATTGATTCATTATTTTTTGCTTTTTCCAAAAATTACTGATTTCTCCCATATTTCAGCACTCTTTTGCGTGGAAACTATACGATTTACGAAAAAATGTTAGATGACATAAATTATAGGTAATCTTTATCTTACTACATAACCTCTTTATTTTACTACATAAACATTTTTTGCATAAATAGCTTTCTTTGCAAGTTATAAGCTGAAAACCACTAAAAGTCATGATTTTTAGTGTTTTTTTGGCGATTTCTCATATTTGCCGAGCAAATTTTTGGTGGACAACTTCAGATTCGTGTTCAGCACCCCAAAAAACAGAGTAAACCAATAAAAATAATTACACCAAAACTTTCCACTTCGACCCCTTTTTGCGCACCGCTTTACTAGACTAATACGCGGTTGAACATAACAAGTTTTGAAAAATACCGCCGCAAACCAAAAAAAATGTTTAAAATTCTCGTACCGATTTAAATTTTTATTAACCAAAAATACGATTTTTGCAAGCCTAATTTTCATCTAAAAAATAATATAGCTTGCTGCGGTGCTATATACGCGGTTGCGTATAACAAGTTTTAAAAAAAACCGTCGCAAACCGAAAAAAATGTTTAAAATTCTCGTACTGATTTAAAATTTTATTAACCAAAAATACAAATTTTGCAAGCCAAATTTTTATTTAAAAAATAATATAGCTTGCTTCAGTTCCATATACACGGTTGAACATAACAAGTTTAAAAAAAAACCGTCGCAAACCGAAAAAAAATGTTTAAAATTCTCGTACTGATTTAAAATTTTATTAACCAAAAATACAAATTTTGCAAACCAAATTTCTATTTAAAAAATAATATAGCTTGCTGCAGTTCCATATACGCGGTTGAACATAATAAGTTTTAAAAAAAACCGTCGCAAACCGAAAAAAAATGTTTAAAATTCTCGTACTGATTTAAAATTTTATTAACCAAAAATACAAATTTTGCAAGCCAAATTTCTATTTAAAAAATAATATAGCTTGCTGCAGTTCCATATACGCGGTTGAACATAACAAGTTTTGAAAAATACCGCCGCAAACCAAAAAAAAATGTTTAAAATTCTCGTACCGATTTAAATTTTTATTAACCAAAAATACGATTTTTGCAAGCCTAATTTTCATCTAAAAAATAATATAGCTTGCTGCGGTGCTATATACGCGGTTGCGTATAACAAGTTTAAAAAAAAACCGTCACAAACCGAAAAAAAATGTTTAAAATTCTCGTACTGATTTAAAATTTTATTAACCAAAAATACAAGTTTTGCAAGCCAAATTTCTATTTAAAAAATAATATAGCTTGCTGCAGTTCCATATACTCGGTTGAACATAACAAGTTTTGAAAAATACCGCCGCAAACCGAAAAAAATGTTTAAAATTCTCTAACCGATTTAAATTTTTATTAACCAAAAATACGATTTTTGCAAGCCTAATTTTCATCTATAAAAAAAATATAGCTTGCTGCGGTGCTATATACACGGTTGCGTATAACAAGTTTTAAAAAAAAACCGTCGCAAACCGAAAAAAAATGTTTAAAATTCTCGTACTGATTTAAAATTTTATTAAACAAAAATACAAATTTTGCAAGCCAAATTTTTATTTAAAAAATAATATAGCTTGCTGCAGTTCCATATATGCGGTTGAACATAACAAGTTTAAAAAAAAACCGTCGCAAACCGAAAAAAAATGTTTAAAATTCTCGTACTGATTTAAAATTTTATTTACCAAAAATACAAATTTTGCAAGCCAAATTTTTATTTAAAAAATAATATAGCTTGCTGCAGTTTCATATACGCGGTTGAACATAATAAGTTTTAAAAAAAACCGTCGCAAACCGAAAAAAAATGTTTAAAATTCTCGTACTGATTTAAAATTTTATTAACCAAAAATACAAATTTTGCAAGCCAAATTTCTATTTAAAAAATAATATAGCTTTCTGCAGTTCCATATACGCGGTTGCGTATAACAAGTTTTAAAAAAAACCGTCGCAAACCGAAAAAAAATGTTTAAAATTCTCGTACTGATTTAAAATTTTATTAACCAAAAATAGAAATTTTGCAAACCAAATTTCTATTTACAAAATAAGATAGCTTGCTGCAGTTCCATATACGCGGTTGAACATAATAAGTTTTAAAAAAAACCGTCGCAAACCGAAAAAAAATGTTTAAAATTCTCGTACTGATTTAATATTTTATTAACCAAAAATACAAATTTTGCAAGCCAAATTTCTATTTAAAATATAATATAGCTTGCTGCAGTTCCATATACGCGGTTGAACATAACAAGTTTTGAAAAATACCGCCGCAAACCAAAAAAAATGTTTAAAATTCTCGTACCGATTTAAATTTTTATTAACCAGAAATACGATTTTTGCAAGCCTAATTTTCATCTAAAAAATAATATAGCTTGCTGCGGTGCTATATACGCGGTTGCGTATAAAAGTTTTAAAAAAAACCGTCGCAAACCGAAAAAAAATGTTTAAAATTCTCGTACTGATTTAAAATTTTATTAACCAAAAATACAAATTTTGCAAGCCAAATTTCTATTTAAAAAATAATATAGCTTGCTGCAGTTCCATATACGCGGTTGAACATAACAAGTTTTGAAAAATACCGCCGCAAACCGAAAAAAATGTTTAAAATTCTCGTACCGATTTAAATTTTTATTAACCAAAAATACGATTTTTGCAAGCCTAATTTTCATCTATAAAAAAAATATAGCTTGCTGCGGTGCTATATACACGGTTGCGTATAACAAGTTTTAAAAAAAACCGTCGCAAACCGAAAAAAAATGTTTAAAATTCTCGTACTGATTTAAAATTTTATTAAACAAAAATACAAATTTTGCAAGCCAAATTTTTATTTAAAAAATAATATAGCTTGCTGCAGTTCCATATACGCGGTTGAACATAACAAGTTTAAAAAAAAACCGTCGCAAACAGAAAAAAAATGTTTAAAATTCTCGTACTGATTTAAAATTTTATTAACCAAAAATACAAATTTTGCAAGCCAAATTTCTATTTAAAAAATAATATAGCTTGCTGCAGTTCCATATACGCGGTTGAACATAATAAGTTTTAAAAAATACCGCCGCAAACCAAAAAAAAATGTTTAAAATTCTCGTACCGATTTAAATTTTTATTAACCACAAATACGATATTGCAAGCCTAATTTTCATCTAAAAAATAATATAGCTTGCTGCAGTTCCATATACATGGTTGAACATAACAAGTTTTAAAAAAAACCGTCGCAAACCGAAAAAAAATGTTTAAAATTCTCGTACTGATTTAAAATTTTATTAACCAAAAATACAAATTTTGCAAGCCAAATTTCTATTTAAAAAATAATATAGCTTGCTGCAGTTCCATATACGCGGTTGCGTATAACAAGTTTTAAAAAAAACCGTCGCAAACCGAAAAAAAATGTTTAAAATTCTCGTACTGATTTAAAATTTTATTAACCAAAAATACAAATTTTGCAAGCCAAATTTTTATTTAAACAATAATATAGCTTGTTGCAGTTCCATATACACGGTTGAACATAACAAGTTTAAAAAAAAACCGTCGCAAACCGAAAAAAAATGTTTAAAATTCTCGTACTGATTTAAAATTTTATTAACCAAACATACAAATTTTGCAAACCAAATTTCTATTTAAAAAATAATATAGATTGCTGCAGTTCCATATACGCGGTTGAACATAATATGTTTTAAAAAAAACCGTCGCAAACCGAAAAAAAATGTTTAAAATTCTCGTACTGATTTAAAATTTTATTAACCAAAAATACAAATTTTGCAAGCCAAATTTCTATTTAAAAAATAATATAGCTTGCTGCAGTTCCATATACGCGGTTGAACATAACAAGTTTTGAAAAATACCGCCGCAAACCAAAAAAAATGTTTAAAATTCTCGTACCGATTTAAATTTTTATTAACCAAAAATACGATTTTTGCAAGCCTAATTTTCATCTAAAAAATAATATAGCTTGCTGCGGTGCTATGTACGCGGTTGCGTTTAAAAGTTTAAAAAAAAACCGTCGCAAACCGAAAAAAAATGATTAAAATTCTCGTACTGATTTAAAATTTTATTAACCAAAAATACAAATTTTGCAAGCCAAATTTCTATTTAAAAAATAATATAGCTTGCTGCAGTTCCATATACGCGGTTGAACATAACAAGTTTTGAAAAATACCGCCGCAAACCGAAAAAAATGTTTAAAATTCTCGTACCGATTTAAATTTTTATTAACCAAAAATACGATTTTTGCAAGCCTAATTTTCATCTATAAAAAAAATATAGCTTGCTGCGGTGCTATATACACGGTTGCGTATAACAAGTTTTAAAAAAAGCGTCGCAAACCGAAAAAATTTTTTTAAAATTCTCGTACTGATTTAAAATTTTATTAAACAAAAATACAAATTTTGCAAGCCAAATTTTTATTTAAAAAATAATATAGCTTGCTGCAGTTCCATATACGCGGTTGAACATAACAAGTTTTAAAAAAACCGTCGCAAACCGATAAAATTTTTTTAAAATTCTCGTACTGATTTAAAATTTTATTAACCAAAAATACAAATTTTGCAAGCCAAATTTCTATTTAAAAAATAATATAGCTTGCTGCAGTTCCATATACGCGGTTGAACATAATAAGTTTTGAAAAATACCGCCGCAAACCAAAAAAAAATGTTTAAAATTCTCGTACTGATTTAAAATTTTATTAACCAAAAATACAAATTTTGCAAGCCAAATTTCTATTTAAAAAATAATATAGCTTGCTGCAGTTCCATATACGCGGTTGAACTAATAAGTTTTAAAAAAAACCGTCGCAAACCGAAAAAAAATGTTTAAAATTCTCGTACTGATTTAAAATTTTATTAACCAAAAATACAAATTTTGCAAGCCAAATTTCTATTTAAAAAATAATATAGCTTGCTGCAGTTCCATATACGCGGTTGAACATAACAAGTTTTGAAAAATACCGCCGCAAACCAAAAAAAATGTTTAAAATTCTCGTACCGATTTAAATTTTTATTAACCAAAAATACAATTTTTGCAAGCCTAATTTTCATCTAAAAAATAATATAGCTTGCTGCGGTGCTATATACGCGTTTGCGTATAACAAGTTTTAAAAAAAACCGTCGCAAACCGAAAAAAAATGTTTAAAATTCTCGTACTGATTTAAAATTTTATTAACCAAAAATACAAATTTTGCAAGCCAAATTTC
>CAUVYR010000083.1:74075-164448 GCA_963556235.1 Cryptophagus acutangulus | reverse complement strand
AAAGCTGATTTCGGAAAATTTATTGATTAGGGACATTAGAAAGAAAATCAAATCAAAGAATTTAGTATTGATGAAAGCGGATAAAGGAAATTGCCTTGTCATAATGAGTAAAGTTGAATATGTGGAGAAGGTTGTAGAATTTCTAGATTCAAACCCGAAAGTTGAAGAGACGTCCTTAAAATCGGTCAATAAGTTTGTCATAAAATTCAGAAATTTGTATAAAATCCATTTCGAAAATATCAAATCTATATGCGAAACATTCGATTTCTTCATTCCGAAAATTCCAATGAACCCGAAAATTCCGAAACTTTATGGGTTACCAAAATTGCACAAGCCTCTTCTACCAATGAGACCGGTAGTCTCATACATAGATTCTTACACGTATAATATCACGAAATGGTTGAGTAAACTCTTCAATTCAGTTTTCCCTCTCAATTCAAGTAGAATTATCAAAAACTCAAAAGAATTAGTAAACAAATTAGAAAAGATTAAGTTAGAAGAAAACTCCATTCTCTTCTCATTTGACGTCGTGAGCTTATTTCCTAGCATTCCGATTCCAATAGTCAAACATCTCATGGAAAAGATCCTTTGCGAGTCTTCATTTTCGGATTTTGATAGTTCAGCTATATTTGACCTCTTGTCGGTTTGTCTTGACCAAAATTTCTTCAAATTTAATGAAAAACTCTTTGCCCAAACTAACGGCTTACCTATGGGTTCTCCTTTATCACCGTACTTATCGGAACTTTTCATGCAATGGTTTGAGGAAAAAATTTTCAATTCAAACTGTAAACACTTGAGTAAAATTAAATTTTGGTACAGATATGTCGACGACATTTTAATCGGTTGGAACGGTTCAAAGGACGAAGTACTTGATTTTCTGCAATTCATTAACGAGATTAATTTAGACATAAAATTTACGGTTGAATTTGAAATTGATTCATCTATTAATTTTCTTGATTTGAACCTTAGGAGAATAGGCAACAAAATTGAATTCGACATTTTTAGGAAACCTTCCCAAACTAATAACACTATTCCAATAGATTCATGCCACCCCATGAGCCATAAGCTCGCAGCGTTTTATTGCTACATAAACAGACTCTTCAACACACCAGTATCAACTTTTAATTTCAAAAAAGAGGTTGGGATCATAAAACAAATCGCTGTGGCCAATGGTTACAAACCGGAGCTGATAGATAAACTTATTTCAAAAAAATCCTTTTTGAGGCTTACCGACCAGGCTTTCCCAAGTTCAACTACTTCAGAAATTAATTCAGAAGCCTACAAATCGTTTTCTTATTTCGGAGAGATTTCAGACAAAATTTCTTTTGCTTTACATGAAGTGCAAATTAAATGTGCTTTTAAACCGCTTTTCACAATCAAATCACTTTTTTCGAAAATAAAAGATAAAAACAAAAAATTGGACAATAGTGGAGTTTATTTACTAAAATGCAATTCTTGCAATGCAGGTTATATAGGACAGTCCGGTAGGCCCTTCGGCACTCGAATTAAAGAACACTTAAGATCAAAAAATGCGATTGACAACGATAAGTCATATTTTGGTAAACACCTAAGAGAATTCAATCATTCGTTTGACGCGAACGACGAAAATAATTTCATCATATTACATGTAATGAACAAGGGTTCGAAACTTACAATTTTGGAGAACCTAGAAATTCTAAAATTCTCGACCGATAAAGATTTTACGATGCTCAACTATATGCAACCAGAAATTTCTAATGTCCTTACAATGAACTTGAATCAATCCACAAATTCGAATTTGGCGCCTTCCGCGCAACAAAACAGCACGTCAAATGTTCTCGCTCACCTTCCGTCACAGAACTTAACCAAAGATTCCTAGTCAGACCACGCGCTGGTCGCGTTTTTTAATTAATTTATTTATTTATTAATTTTAATCTAATTTATTAAAATTAAACCTAATTTAAATTGTAATTTTAAATTGTAACTGTTGCAACCGGTTTATGTCTAGTTTTAAGTGATTTCGATGTTGATATTGTGCCTTCAAAATACCGCTTCAAATTTGACTAATTAAAAGGGCCTTCTGTTATGGCTAATTAGGCTTTCAAACTACTGTTTTAAAAAACTTGTGATGTTGCCAGTGAATTTGCTGTCCTCAATTGTGATGCTCAAAATAATCTTCTTATTTACCTTTTTGTAATTTAACAATCGTTGTAAGTAATGGAATTTTCCACTCGTTAAATTTAAACATTGTAAATTTTTTCTCTTATGCTTTATTAATTTTTAGAATTGTTTCCTGATGATGAGCTTGTAGCTCGAAACGCGTCGAACATATTAAAAGTATTGTTGCCTTTTGAACAATTGACTTTCACTCGTACTTCAGTACACCTTCTCCGAAAGCGTTAATTATAACTATGAAACTTATCAAAATTATAACACATTTGTGTGTGGTCACTTATGTTTAAAATTTTTATGTAACCAATTATATGAATAATAAATATACTGAATAGTTAAAAAACCTATCATTTCATAGCCAACCTTTCAACAATGTCGTTTACTCTCTCAATGTCTGGTAGCGGATCGGTGTTAACTACAGATTATTTTCCTCCAATTCAACTATGCGAAAGTGAAAATTATGAGCTAGGTTTGGTTAATTTTCAAACATTTAATTCTATTCCAAACATAGATGTGGATCACAACAAAATGTACATAGATGATTTCATTGTTACCTTGCCTGTGGGTTCGTATGAGTTAACAGATATTGCTGACTATATAATGAATAAAGTAAAGAGCAAAGGAATCGTTTTTGAGATGAAAGCTAACAATAATACATTAAAATGTTTGATAAAATGCAATCGAACTATAAACTTTACTCCAGAAGACTCAATTTATAAATTATTGGGGTTTAGAAAGAAAGTTTTTCAACCAAATATTCAGCATGAATCTGATCTACCAGTTGATATTCTAAAAATTAATACAGTGCGTGTGGAATGCAATATTATCAGCGGTGCATATTTAAATGGTCGCCAAGCACACACATTATATGAGTTTTTTCCAATTGTACCCCCCGGCTATAAAATAGTTCAAGAGCCCGCAAATGTTATCTATTTACCAATAAACACACACTCGATAGATAATATAACCCTTCAAATACTCGATCAAGATAATAAATTGGTCAATTTTAGAGGTGAAGTCATTACGATAAGGCTGCATATAAGAGCTTATTGAGAAAGAATGGGTATTGTTTACAATAGAGGTGATGATGTTAGTTCCTTAAAAACAATCGTCAAAACATATTTTAAAGAGAAGCAATGCAAAAAGATGATCACTCGTGCTCGACAAATCAAAGCACTCACACCTGCAAACAAAGCAACATTGGAGAGCCTAAATCTTATAGTTGCCCCAATAAAATCGAAGACATCACCAGCTGCAAAGTAAAATTCCATTGTTCGAAAGGGATCATCAAATATTTACGTTTGTTTTTTATAAAATCAGTTCAAGTTACTCTAGCGATCCGAATTAAAAAAAAAAAAAAATAATTAACAATGGCTAATATGTTAAATATTCGTGCTAACATTGAATATGACAATTCTATATCGAATAATGAAATTCATGCAATTCGGCCGCAATTACCATCTACATTTAACAACAATGATGAAATTCGTTTAACAATTCAGAATCAAGATTTATATGTTACACCTAACAAAAGCTGCCTGCATATTTTCGGACAATTGTTGAAACAAGATGGTACTGCAGTACAACACACAAAAATTATTAACAATGGGTTGTGTCATTTGTTTGATGAAATTCGGTATGAATTGAATGGTGTAGAAATAGACAGATGTAAAAATGTTGGAATTACATCTACTATAAAAGGATACTTTTCTGTAAACATGAACAAAAGTCAAATGCTGGAAAATGCTGGATGGAAAGCTAGGTCTGATACTACTATAACTGATGCGGAAGGGTATTTTGATGTGGTTATACCGCTTAATATGCTGATTGGTTTTGCTGAGGATTATCTCAAAGTTATTGTTAATGTCAAACATGAACTTATACTTGTTCGTTCTAGAACTGATTTAAACGCTATTGTTCAAACAGAAGCTGAACCATTTAAGTTTATTTTAAATCAAATTGAGTGGAGAGTTCCATATATTACACTTGCCGATAAACAAAAGATGGATATGCTACATTTTATTGAAAAAAATCCTTCAATTTCCATGAGTTTTCGAACATGGGAATTATATGAAAATCCTATGCTTCAAACAACAGAAAAACAAATTTGGAAAATAAAAACTGCTACACAGTTGGAAAAACCTCGGTTTGTTATTCTAGGTTTTCAAACTGGTCGTAAAAATAATGCTGCGATGGATACCAGTAAGTTTGATCATTGTCGACTTAATGATGTTAAGTTGCATTTAAATTCGCAATCATATCCATATGGAAATTTGAATTTGAATTTAGAGCATAATCAATACGCTTTACTCTATGAGATGTATGCAGGATTTCAAAGTTCTTACTATTCACATGAAAGTGAACCGCTGTTAAGTAAATCTGATTTTATAAATGTGGCTCCGCTTATTTTAATAGATTGCTCCCAACAAAATGAATCTCTTAAGTCGGCTCCTGTTGACATTTGTTTAGAATTTGAATCTAAATATCAATTTCCTGCAAACACAACTGCTTATTGCTTAATTTTACATGATCGAATCGTTGAGTATAAACCAATAAGTGGTAGAGTGCAGAAGTTAGTCTAATACTCTCACTCGGATGATGGAGTTCATTGCAGATTTTCAAGGTTTTATGAAAAAAACAGAGTTTATTTTTAAAGAAGTAGCGTTAGTGCCGATTGATGATCCTGAAAATATGAAAGTATTTGTATTTAGCGCTCCAAATGACTGGGAATATCTAAATTCTGAAATAGCATCAAAGAACTGGATTCTAAACCATCATCATGGCATACATTGGCTAACTGTTGGTATTCCATACAAAAATTTAAATATGATGCTTCATGAAGCGCTGCATGAAGCTATAACTATTTATGTAAAAGGGTCGGACAAACAAAAATGGCTCGAAAAGTGTGGATTTAATAATGTTAAAAGCTTAGAAGATATGGGGTGCCCAACATTGCAATTATTACAAAAAGAAAAGATTGAATTTCAAAAATGCTCTTCTGCGCATATAAATAAAAATACCAATTACTGCGCCTTTAAAAATGTTCAACTTTTACGAAAATGGTTTATTTTAAACACAAAAACCACAGTAGGTCAGGCGATATTATCGTTTTACCAAAAGAAACAACTCGCGATAATGCCGCTTCGAGAGATTGAGTGTTTGCCAATTGAATTTTTGAGTACATTTGCCGCCGATTCCATAGAATGTGTTTGGGAAAAATTGTCAAATAATTTGAAGCTTAACCCCAATATTTATGGGTGTAGACGCTGCTTTCAACATTATAATACATCCATTCGAGATCAGATTGATGGCCCACCCCCGATGATACGTAATTGTTCTGAATGTGCATTGAAGCAATATGGTTGTTATTCTTAAATATTATTAAGAGTGACAATAGTTAGGAAAAATGAGTAAAATTAATTTAGACATTGTGAATAAAGGATGCGTTCGCTTCAACGAAAATCAGAATAAAATACACCTGATGGTGCGATGGTCGTTTGCTTACCGAGCCGCGCGAAAAGGATCCTGGGAAGAATGTGCAAGAGACGGTGCAAGATTTAAAAATCGAATTATGGATGTTGAGAAAAAAATTAAATCAATATTTAATGTGGATCATCGTCAGAGCATATTTAGGCAACGCTTTCTTTTAGATGTAATAAATTAAATGTATTGACACCCCAATAAATCTTAAAGAGTACTGCATTTGAGGGAGAGTTAAATGTTTTTTTTTTTTAAATTACTATTATGTATTTGGAATAAAAAAATTGTCAAATTTAATTTTATTTTCTAAAATATTTTTTATTTTTAAAAAAAATGTTATACACTAAATATTAATCTATACAAAATAAAAACTAATACAAACATGCAATATAAATCATTTATTACCTATTACTAATCACATTTATTAAAGAAATTATTACATTTTATATTGAAACTAAAATTAATATAAAGAATAATGCCCCCAAGGCATCGTGTCATAGCTATCCCCCACAATATATCTTTTATCATCGCTTGAACACAGCGCGATTTTATTTTGCTTAATAGTGTAAACATTATGTTGTTTTGAAATAATCCTATTCTGCATTTTATATATTCTTATGTTTTCAGAAAGACAATTTTTGTATTCGCTAAAACTTAAGTTTTTTACCACCGATTTACCTATCCCTTTAGCCCTATTTACATTGATGTTACTTTGTAATAAATATGAATACATTTTTGCTCGTAAACCAACAAATTCATACATAATTTCGCCGTTTAATTCATCTTTAAATAAACCCAAAACTTTTTTGTTTACTCTGGGAAAATTATAGGGATTATTTTCGGAATAATCGGACGTATCAAACCATTGCATTAAGTCAGTAGAGATATCGCTATAAAAATTATTTGATATTACGGAATATATCAATGAATCCGTATCCATGTATAAAAGTTTTAAATTAGCATCCTCATATTTTTTCTTCATGTAATCGTAATGAATTGATACATCAGACTTTTACTTATATCCAGGATGGCCATTCCTACATATAGAGGTTTATTAAATGTTATTTTTAGGCGATTCAATTCGATGGCGATAAAATCATCATCAAAAATAACTCTATCTTTAAAATTCGGTTTGCCGATTTGTTTACCGGCACCATAACTACCATCCCATTTTGTGGCTAATTTTATGTCCCGCATTTTTCTAACGTTCTGCATACTTTTGCCGAATACACTATTATTTTGCAGTTTATAATAGCTTTTCTGAAATTCATTCGTCGACTCCATTCGAAGTTTGGTATTTTTTGTGATGTATGGTTCCATCCAGGCCGATTGATCAAATTCCAGTATGCGGTAAATTTTTGTAAGAATCAACCCATGATTAATACATTGCTTCAAATTTCGGTAATGAATAATATAGCGATGTTTCGGTTCTAATGTGGTGAGCAGTTTTTTATGTTTTCCAGTTGGAGGAATTTTATTTTCAGGGCAAAAAGGGAAATCTCTATGAGAGTCATGTACATTTTCTGGGTACGTCAAATCAACCTCTAAAATATAGCCTTTTTCAAAATCATCCGGCAGCCGCAATATGGAGTTTGCAAATTTATGGAATTTTTTCTCATCACACCATCTAAAATTGCCAGTAGGCAAGCATTGACACATCGCCCACCCGTACAAATTTACTGCATCAAGATAGATAAGATAGGACTCAGGTTGAGAAGAATCAAAATTGTCCATATACCGATTATTAGCCGCAGCATATCGATTACAGCATTGACTAATTCCACCTCGAATACCTCTCTCGATAAACAATAGCATGTCAATATCCGTCATCAATTCCAATCGAATTTTTGTGAGCTTTAATAAACTATCCCAAGATAGTCCTGGTGCCGTTATATAATTTGCAGGATCCAAATCGTAAGTTTTTTTACATAAAAAACGAAATTCTTCAAATACATCCGCTAGTAAAAGTACATCTGTTTTTAAATATAAATCCGCATAGTCTCCTAAATTTCGGCAACCAAATTCATTAAAAACTGTTTGCGCATGAATATATTCGCTCTCGCTGATGTCGCTCTGTGTTAAGTTGTTAAAAAAATATTTTCGTTCCGGTAGTGATGTTTCCGAAAAACGCTCAAAACTATTTAAATAACTATATGGTAAAACGCCTTTTCTGTATAAAAGTTTCAATTTTAACTCGGGCACATTTTCAAAATACTTCTTTGTTATTTGATGATCTTCTAAATACGATGATAGTTTATCCAAAGAGGATGCCATAAAATTAAACGAATCAATAAATTTTAGTTTAATTTTATTTCCAGAAATGAATTTCGTAAACGATTTATATTTTTCCTTATTTATGGCTATCACGGATATTTTTCCGGGATTTTTTAAATAAACTTCCCCATTCTCGTTTATGACTGATTTTTCGCGTAATTCACGAATTAAAAAATGAGCATCATAGCCCTGAAGATTGTGGAAAATAACAATTATATCAGAGGGAATTGAATAATTGAGATTGCAATTGACGTGAGCCGCACCTCTGAACTTCCCAGTTAGATGACAATGATCTTTAACTTTTGTTAACCGATCTTCCTCTTCCCCCTCGAGCGCCAAATCTGATGGTGGCGAAAATTCTTTTTCACAAATGTGACATATGTTCGCTTGATCGAACTCCGCCAATTCAACGGTCGATAAAGGTAGCATTTCTTTTTTATTACTGTAAATATTTGCAACTTTTTCCGCTAGTGAAGTTAGTTGATTCACAAACCACTCAATACAATCCTGTCCTCTATACAAATCCATTTCGGAATAGGCGTCATCAAAATTACATTTTAAATAATACGAAATGCTACATGGTGTATGATTTTGGTACGCATTCATAAAACTCCGTGCGCTATCAGGTTCACAGGTTTCGATCGGTAGAAGCAGACATTCAAGATCAGCATATATAACGAATGGATGCATTTCTTTATATTTATAATTTTGGAACTGAATCCAATTATTCGACCGGTTAGGCATAACACATTTTACTGGTTCGGAATTTGAACAATCAACTTTATGCTGCGTAAACTTTTTCTCAGCGTAAAAATAACATAGGCACCTGTCGCATAACCAGCGAGAGCCGTGATGTTTAGCGGTCATTTGATTGCTCACCAATCTCGATAAATTCTTAATCCAACAAAAATGATAGTTAGGTACGCATTCTTCTTCTTCTTCTTCTTTATCATCATTTTTCGGAATTTCAGCCATTAATAAATTTATATGAACATCTTTATGACTTTTAGATACATACACCGGTAATATCTCGTACTTAACATTTTCGGACTTTGAGTCATTCGTCGAATTTGTATCAGTGGTGCATTTATTTAAAATAAGCCATTCTCTCTTCGTTTTTAGTGCATATACATTAATCGACAGATTATTTTGCACTTCAAATTTAGGAATTTTAACCAGTTCCATAGGAAACGTAACCCCATCTAAATTTAAAATGTCTTTATAGTCGGGGTATGATGAAACTCTATTTGCATTCCGGTTGGCAGGTCGAAGTGCAGATATTATGGCCCAAGCAAAACAACAATCATCCAAGCATTGTACATTTATAACCGCCTTTCGAGCTTGAACATACTTAGGTAAAACAAAATATTTTGCGCCTACAGTAAAAGGGGCATATTTGTTGATGTTTAAATTAACTTGTAGTATTCTGCGTAGAGCCCATCCGCTATCCCGCTCTTGATATTCCTGTAGTCTCGTTAAAATTTTTTCGGATGCTTCATTATACCACTCGATTATATTTGAAGTGTGGTAAATAATTTTATATACAGAATTCAGATAAATGTTTACGATTTCTTCGGTTTTAGGGAGAATCATCTCACAAATTAAAGTTATTTGTGATTTAATAGGAGCAATTAATCTCATATCATTAACCTTTGAGCTGATTAAATTTAGTGTTAATTGAAGAAAAAGTTTTGGGTCTAAAATTTTATTACAATTTATTATTGCGTTTGTTAGAATACGGTTTTTAAACGCTGACTCAACCGCAACTAAAACTAATTCTTGTTCATGCATGTTTACATTATCCAATATTTCTTCTACAATTGGCGTCTTATGAATGTCAGTTAGAACAGCATTTATATAATCCGCACTTAAATATTTATTATTTGCATTATTTACTTTTTGACGTTTGGGGTGCGGTTCGCTTGCTTCTAATTGTAGGCGATCACTCGTGGTGTTGGGGGTGGCTGCGACATTGGGTTGATTTCGCCTCAAACCATGTTTTTCCACCATGGATTGCAGAAATGCGTGATAAAATTTATCCATGTTTCCTAAAATAATAATAGACGTTAAAATTGGGTGAAATATAATACGGCGATATAATTTACTTTTTGATACTGCTTTCTTTTTTTCTATGCTGTTGGTTTTGAATAGGTATAATTCGCATAAAGTTCAAATACTCTGTAAAAAAAACAATAATAATGTGTCAGCTTAAAACAATCGTCAAAATAGATAAATTAAAATATGTACATACCTTCCAATAATTATTTAGATAAGAGCGAAAATAGATTGTGCCCCAATTGTTCAATACACAAACAAAATAAAACTTATTTAACAAAACTACTGTAATATAGCAAGCAATTCGCGTGAATAAAACCTTCGATGCGATTTAGAAACGTATATGCGTATGCAAAACTTATGTGCAAAAATATCATGCAAATATCTCTCTATAAGCTGGCTCGCACGCTAATAGTGCAGAATCAGCTTAGAATTATAGTATGTAAACAAATGCGTCTTATCGCATGCGAGTCTTATCTTGAAAAAAACCTAACAAATGCTAATGTAATTATTCAATGAGACCTGAAATTAATTACGTACTAAAATCATACAAAATCTAAATTTTCGGCTGTGTATTGAAACATAAAAAAAAATACCCAAATCTGTCGTTAGTTCTTTGGAATATGAAAAAAAATATAGCTGAAAAGGCTGGGGGGCATTATTTTATCATCAATACTCGCCGCATATTTATTTTTTTTAGCGCTCATGATCTGCCTAATAAGCATCGGTTCCCCATAAATAATAAATATGAAGTGGTTTTTTTTTCACACCCCGCAAATTTTTCATTTATTCTTCGATAGTTCTCAGTGTAGTTTACGTGTTCATTGAATTAAGTTAAATTGAGTATTGAGCCAGGAATACAAAAAAATAAATTCAATACAAATTCAATCTAAATGGGTAAGTTTTTTTTAAAATTAATAACTATAAATTAATAACTTTAATTTGCTTGCTGCCTCATTCTTTCTATCTTTTTCTATATATTTTTTTTTTTTTTTTAAATTTCTTTTGATGGTAATTTTCAGATCATCAAACCAATCGATTGGCACGGTTTGCGGCGACGCAAATCCCACCATCGTTACGCGTAAGTACTCTACATGTTAACAATAAATAAAATCAAAAAAAAAAAAAAAATAACCAAATAATTTTTTTATTTTTTTCAGCAAATGCCGTCAGCCCTATTTGTGGGGGTCGGTGGGGGGGACCTACCCATCAATCACGTGCTGCTGGGGAGTTTCCTGAGGCATCGATTGTCGTATGAGGTGGTGGCCGGACCAATGTTGGTTGTCTGAGCCATTAAATTGTGGTAAGTTTATTTTTATTATTATTATTATTATTATTATTATTATTAATTTTTTTTTTATTTTAGAAATCTTCTGAAATCAATTTGCGCTCCTGGGCAACAATAAATTTTTTTTATTTTTATTTTGTTAAGATTTTGAGTATTTTTTGCTTCTAATAAATTCTTTAAATTTTTTTTGTTTGAGTTTATTCATTCATTCATTTACCCTCCCCCATTTCCTTGCGCTGTATTATTTTTTTTTTTATTATTTAAGATAGAGGTATTGGATTTAATAAATGTAACAATATTTATATGAGCTTTTAATTTGAACCCAATATATTTTCTCATTAGCACAATTGATAATTAATTAAGATGATTGATATTAATTAAGTATTGCGCAATAGTTGGTTGTTCGAATACAACATACACTTTCTGGGGGGGGGGTCACTCCAAAATGATCTAGACACCATACGGAATTTAACTTGATCCAAATACAACATGCACTTCTGGATCAGCATGATTTGAGCCAGACACCATAGGAAATTTAGACTAATTAACTTGAGCCAAATATAACAGTGACTTCTGGATCAGCATGATTTGAGCCAGACACCATAGGGAATTTAGCATGGTGTGAGCCAAATATCACATGTAGTTTCTGGATCAATCTAACTTGAGCCAGACACCATAGGGAATTTAGCATGGGGTGACGTCATTGTGAGCCAGAACTCACAAATGACACTACTAACGGCGTATATGGAACTGCAGCAAGCTACATTATTTGTTAAATAGAAATTTGCCTTGCAAAATTTGTATTTTTGGTTAATAAAATTTTTGAATCAGTACGAGAATTTTAAACATTTTTTTTCGGTTTGCGGCGGTCTTTTTTAAAACTTGTCATATGCAACCGCATATATAGAACTGCAGCAAGCTATATTATTTTTTAGATGGAAATTTGGCTTGCAAAAATCGTATTTTTGGTTAATAAAATTTTAAATCAGTACGAGAATTTTAAACATTTTTTTTCGGTTTGCGGCGGTTTTTTTTAAAACTTGTTATACGCAGCTGCGTATATAGCACTGCAGCAAGCTAAATTATTTTTTAGATGGAAATTTGGCTTGCAAAAATCGTATTTTTGGTTAATAAAATTTTAAATCAGTACGAGATTTTTAAACATTTTTTTTCGGTTTGCGGCGGTTTTTTTTAAGACTTGTTATACGCAACCGCGTATATAGCACTGCAGCAAGCTATAATATTTTTTAGATAAAAATTAGGCTTGCAAAAATCGTATTTTTGGTTAATAAAAATTTAAATCGGTACGAGAATTTTAAAAATTTTTTTCGGTTTGCGGCGGTCTTTTTCAAAACTTGTCATGTTCAACCGCGTATATGGAACTGCAGCAAGATATATTATTTTTTAAATAGAAATTTGCCTTGCAAAATTTGTATTTTTGGTTAATAAAATTTTAAATCAGTACGAGAATTTTAAACATTTTTTTCGGTTTGCGGCGGTCTTTTTTACAACTTGTTATACGCAACCGCGTATATAGCACTGCAGCAAGCTAAATTATTTTTTAGATGGAAATTTGGCTTGCAAAAATCGTATTTTTGGTTAATAAAAATTTAAGTCGGTACGAGAATTTTAAACATTTTTTTCGGTTTGCGGCGGTATTTTTCAAAACTTGTCATGTTCAACGGCGTATATGGAACTGCAGCAAGCTACATTATTTGTTAAATAGAAATTTGCCTTGCAAAATTTGTATTTTTGGTTAATAAAATTTTTAAATCAGTACGAGAATTTTAAACATTTTTTTTCGGTTTGCGGCGGTCTTTTTTAAAACTTGTCATATGCAACCGCATATATAGAACTGCAGCAAGCTATATTATTTTTTAGATGGAAATTTGGCTTGCAAAAATCGTATTTTTGGTTAATAAAATTTTAAATCAGTACGAGAATTTTAAACATTTTTTTTCGGTTTGCGGCGGTTTTTTTTAAAACTTGTTATACGCAGCTGCGTATATAGCACTGCAACAAGCTATATTATTTTTTAGATAAAAATTAAGCTTGCAAAAATCGTATTTTTGGTTAATAAAAATTTAAATCAGTACAAAAAATTTTAAACATTTTTTTTGGTTTGCGGCGGTATTTTTCAAAACTTGTCATGTTCAACCGCGAATATGGAACTGCAGCAAGATATATTATTTTTTAGATAAAAATTAGGCTTGCAAAAATCGTATTTTTGGTTAATAAAATTTTAAATCAGTACGAGAATTTTAAACATTTTTTTCGGTTTGCGGCGGTCTTTTTTAAAACTTGTTATACGCAACCGCGTATATAGCACTGCAGCAAGCTAAATTATTTTTTAGATGGAAATTTGGCTTGCAAAAATCGTATTTTTGGTTAATAAAATTTTAAATCAGTACGAGAATTTTAAACATTTTTTTTCGGTTTGCGGCGGTTTTTTTTGAGACTTGTTATACGCAACCGCGTATATAGCACTGCAGAAAGCTATATTATTTTTTAGATAAAAATTAGGCTTGCAAAAATCGTATTTTTGGTTAATAAAAATTTAAATCGGTACGAGAATTTTAAACATTTTTTTCGGTTTGCGGCGGTCTTTTTTTACAACTTGTTATACGCAACCGCGTATATAGCACTGCTAAATTATTTTTTAGATGGAAATTTGGCTTGCAAAAATCGTATTTTTGGTTAATAAAAATTTAAGTCGGTACGATAATTTTAAACATTTTTTTTGGTTTGCGGCGGTATTTTTCAAAACTTGTCATGTTCAACCGCGTATATGGAACTGCAGCAAGCTATATTATTTTTTAAATAGAAATTTGCCTTGCAAAATTTGTATTTTTGGTTAATAAAATATTTAAATCAGTACGAGAATTTTAAACATTTTTTTTCGGTTTGCGGCGGTTTTTTTTAAAACTTGTCATATGCAACCGCATATATAGAACTGCAGCAAGCTATATTATTTTTTAGATGGAAATTTGGCTTGCAAAAATCGTATTTTTGGTTAATAAAATTTTAAATCAGTACGAGAATTTTAAACATTAGTTTTCGGTTTGCGGCGTTTTTTTTAAAACTTGTTATACGCAACTGCGTATATAGCACTGCAACAAGCTATATTTTTTTTTAGATAAAAATTAAGATTGCAAAAATCGTATTTTTGGTTAATAAAAATTTAAATCAGTACAAAAATTTTAAACATTTTTTTTGGTTTGCGGCGGTCTTTTTTAAAACTTGTTATACGCAACCGCGTATATAGCACTGCAGCAAGCTAAATTATTTTTTAGATGGAAATTTGGCTTGCAAAAATCGTATTTTTGGTTAATAAAATTTTAAATCAGTACGAGAATT
Organism: Cryptophagus acutangulus; assembly: GCA_963556235.1. Lineage (NCBI taxonomy): Eukaryota > Metazoa > Arthropoda > Insecta > Coleoptera > Cryptophagidae > Cryptophagus > Cryptophagus acutangulus. The sequence continues at coordinate 149,843 of CAUVYR010000083.1, read as the reverse complement.
TTAAACATTTCTTTTCGGTTTGCGGCGGTTTTTTTTAAGACTGGTTATACGCAACCGCGTATATAGTACTGCAGCAAGCTATAATATTTTTTAGATAAAAATTAAGCTTGCAAAAATCGTATTTTTGGTTAATAAAAATTTAAATCAGTACGAGAATTTTAAACATTTTTTTTGGTTTGCGGCGGTATTTTTCAAAACTTGTTATGTTTAACCGCGTTTATGGAACTGCAGCAAGCTATATTATTTTTTAAATAGAAATTTGGCTTGCAAAATTTGTATTTTTGATTAATAAAAATTTAAATCAGTACGAAAATTTTAAACATTTTTTTTTGGTTTGCGGCGGTCTTTTTTAAAACTTGTTATACGCAACCGCGTATATAGCACTGCAGCAAGCTAAATTATTTTTTAGATGGAAATTTGGCTTGCAAAAATCGTATTTTTGGTTAATAAAAATTTAAGTCGGTACGAGAATTTTAAACATTTTTTTCGGTTTGCGGCGGTATTTTTCAAAACTTGTCATGTTCAACCGCGTATATGGAACTGCAGCAAGCTATATTATTTGTTAAATAGAAATTTGCCTTGCAAAATTTGTATTTTTGGTTAATAAAATTTTTAAATCAGTACGAGAATTTTAAACAATTTTTTTCGGTTTGCGGCGGTCTTTTTTAAAACTTGTCATATGCAACCGCATATATAGAACTGCAGCAAGCTATATTATTTTTTAGATGGAAATTTGGCTTGCAAAAATCGTATTTTTGGTTAATAAAATTTTAAATCAGTACGAGAATTTTAAACAAGTTTTTCGGTTTGCGGCGGTCTTTTTTAAAACTTGTTATACGCAACTGCGTATATAGCACTGCAGCAAGCTTAATTATTTTTTAGATGGAAATTTGGCTTGCAAAAATCGTATTTTTGGTTAATAAAAATTTAAGTCGGTACGAGAATTTTAAACATTTTTTTCGGTTTGCGGCGGTATTTTTCAAAACTTGTCATGTTCAACGGCGTATATGGAACTGCAGCAAGCTATATTATTTGTTAAATAGAAATTTGCCTTGCAAAATTTGTATTTTTGGTTATTAAAATTTTTAAATCAGTACGAGAATTTTAAACATTTTTTTTCGGTTTGCGGCGGTCTTTTTTAAAACTTGTCATATGCAACCGCATATATAGAACTGCAGCAAGCTATATTATTTTTAAGATGGAAATTTGGCTTGCAAAAATTGTATTTTTGGTTAATAAAATTTTAAATCAGTACGAAAATTTTAAACATTTTTTTTGGTTTGCGGCGGTCTTTTTTAAAACTTGTTATACGCAACCGCGTATATAGCACTGCAGCAAGCTAAATTATTTTTTAGATGGAAATTTGGCTTGCAAAAATCGTATTTTTGGTTAATAAAATTTTAAATCAGTACGATAATTTTAAACATTTTTTTTTCGGTTTGCGGCAGTTTTTTTTAAGGCTTGTTATACGCAACCGCGTATATAGCACTGCAGCAAGCTATATTATTTTTTAGATAAAAATTAGGCTTGCAAAAATCGTATTTTTGGTTAATAACAATTTAAATCGGTACGAGAATTTTAAACATTTTTTTCGGTTTGCGGCGGTCTTTTTCAAAACTTGTCATGTTCAACCGCGTATATGGAACTGCAGCAAGATATATTATTTTTTAAATAGAAATTTGCCTTGCAAAATTTGTATTTTTGGTTAATAAAATTTTAAATCAGTACGAGAATTTTAAACATTTTTTTCGGTTTGCGGCGGTCTTTTTTACAACTTGTTATACGCAACCGCGTATATAGCACTGCAGCAAGCTAAATTATTTTTTAGATAGAAATTTGGCTTGCAAAAATCGTATTTTTGGTTAATAAAAATTTAAGTCGGTACGAGAATTTTAAACATTTTTTTTGGTTTGCGGCGGTATTTTTCAAAACTTGTCATGTTCAACCGCGTATATGGAACTGCAGCAAGCTATATTATTTTTTAAATAGAAATTTGCCTTGCAAAATTTGTATTTTTGGTTAATAAATTTTTTAAATCAGTACGAGAATTTTAAACATTTTTTTTCGGTTTGCGGCGGTTTTTTTTAAAACTTGTCATATGCAACCGCATATATAGAACTGCAGCAAGCTATATTATTTTTAAGATGGAAATTTGGCTTGCAAAAATCGTATTTTTGGTTAATAAAATTTTAAATCAGTACGAGAATTTTAAACATTTTTTTTTCGGTTTGCGGCGGTTTTTTTTAAAACTTGTTATACGCAACTGCGTATATAGCACTGCAACAAGCTATATTCTTTTTTAGATAAAAATTAAGATTGCAAAAATCGTATTTTTGGTTAATAAAAATTTAAATCAGTACGAGAATTTTAAACATTTTTTTTGGTTTGCGGCGGTATTTTTTAAAACTTGTTATGTTTAACCGCGTTTATGGAACTGCAGCAAGCTATATTATTTTTTAAATAGAAATTTGGCTTGCAAAATTTGTATTTTTGATTAATAAAAATTTAAATCAGTACGAAAATTTTAAACATTTTTTTTGGTTTGGGGCGGTCTTTTTTAAAACTTGTTATACGCAACCGCGTATATAGCACTGCAGCAAGCTAAATTATTTTTTAGATGGAAATTTGGCTTGCAAAAATCGTATTTTTGGTTAATAAAATTTTAAATCAGTACGAGAATTTTAAACATTTCTTTTCGGTTTGCGGCGGTTTTTTTTAAGACTTGTTATACGCAACCGCGTATATAGCACTGCAGCAAGCTATAATATTTTTTAGATTAAAATTAAGCTTGCAAAAATCGTATTTTTGGTTAATAAAAATTTAAATCGGTACGAGAATTTTAAAAAAAATTTTCGGTTTGCGGCGGTTTTTTTTAAGATTTGTTATACGCAACCGCGTATATAGCACTGCAGCAAGCTACATTATTTTTTAGATAAAAATTAGGCTTGCAAAAATCGTATTTTTGGTTAATAAAAATTTAAATCGGTACGAGAATTTTAAACATTTTTTTCGGTTTGCGGCGGTCTTTTTCCAAACTTGTCATGTTCAACCGCGTATATGGAACTGCAGCAAGATATATTATTTTTTAGATAAAAATTAGGCTTGCAAAAATCGTATTTTTGGTTAATAAAATTTTAAATCAGTACGAGAATTTTAAACATTTTTTTTCGGTTTGCGGCGGTCTTTTTTAGAACTTGTTATACGCAACCGCGTATATAGCACTGCAGCAAGCTAAATTATTTTTTAGATGGAAATTTGGCTTGCAAAAATCGTATTTTTGGTTAATAAAATTTTAACTCAGTACGAGAATTTTAAAAAAAAAAAATCGGTTTGCGGCGGTCTTTTTCAAAACTTGTCATGTTCAACCGCGTATATGGAACTGCAGCAAGATATATTATTTTTTAAATAGAAATTTGCCTCGCAAAATTTGTATTTTTGGTTAATAAAATTTTAAATCGGTACGAGAATTTTAAACATTTTTTTCGGTTTGCGGCGGTCTTTTTTACAACTTGTTATACGCAACCGCGTATATAGCACTGCAGCAAGCTATATTATTTTTTAGATGGAAATTTGGCTTGCAAAAATCGTATTTTTGGTTAATAAAAATTTAAGTCGGTACGAGAATTTTAAACATTTTTTTCGGTTTGCGGCGGTATTTTTCAAAACTTGTCATGTTCAACCGCGTATATGAAACTGCAGCAAGCTATATTATTTGTTAAATAGAAATTTGCCTTGCAAAATTTGTATTTTTGGTTAATAAAATTTTTAAATCAGTACGAGAATTTTAAACATTTTTTTTCGGTTTGCGGCGGTCTTTTTTAAAACTTGTCATATGCAACCGCATATATAGAACTGCAGCAAGCTATATTATTTTTTAGATGGAAATTTGGCTTGCAAAAATCGTATTTTTGGTTAATAAAATTTTAAATCAGTACGAGAATTTTAAACATTTTTTTTCGGATTGCGGCGGTTTTTTTTATAACTTGTTATACGCAGCTGCGTATATAGCACTGCAACAAGCTATATTATTTTTTAGATAAAAATTAAGCTTGCAAAAATCGTATTTTTGGTTAATAAAAATTTAAATCAGTACAAAAAATTTTAAACATTTTTTTTGGTTTGCGGCGGTATTTTTCAAAACTTGTCATGTTCAACCGCGTATATGAAAACTGCAGCAAGATATATTATTTTTTAGATAAAAATTAGGCTTGCAAAAATCGTATTTTTGGTTAATAAAATTTTAAATCAGTACGAAAATTTTAAACATTTTTTTCGGTTTGCGGCGGTCATTTTTAAAACTTGTTATACGCAACCGCGTATATAGCACTGCAGCAAGCTATATTATTTTTTAGATGGAAATTTGGCTTGCAAAAATCGTATTTTTGGTTAATAAAAATTTAAGTCGGTACGAGAATTTTAAACATTTTTTTCGGTTTGCGGCGGTATTTTTCAAAACTTGTCATGTTCAACCGCGTATATGGAACTGCAGCAAGCTATATTATTTGTTAAATAGAAATTTGCCTTGCAAAATTTGTATTTTTGGTTAATAAAATTTTTAAATCAGTACGAGAATTTTAAACAGTTTTTTTCGGTTTGCGGCGGTCTTTTTTAAAACTTGTCATATGCAACCGCATATATAGAACTGCAGCAAGCTATATTATTTTTTAGATGGAAATTTGGCTTGCAAAAATCGTATTTTTGGTTAATAAAATTTTAAATCAGTACGAGAATTTTAAACATTTTTTTTCGGATTGCGGCGGTTTTTTTTATAACTTGTTATACGCAGCTGCGTATATAGCACTGCAACAAGCTATATTATTTTTTAGATAAAAATTAAGCTTGCAAAAATCGTATTTTTGGTTAATAAAAATTTAAATCAGTACAAAAAATTTTAAACATTTTTTTTGGTTTGCGGCGGTATTTTTCAAAACTTGTCATGTTCAACCGCGTATATGAAAACTGCAGCAAGATATATTATTTTTTAGATAAAAATTAGGCTTGCAAAAATCGAATTTTTGGTTAATAAAATTTTAAATCAGTACGAAAATTTTAAACATTTTTTTCGGTTTGCGGCGGTCTTTTTTAAAACTTGTTATACGCAACCGCGTATATAGCACTGCAGCAAGCTAAATTATTTTTTAGATGGAAATTTGGCTTGCAAAAATCGTATTTTTGGTTAATAAAATTTTAAATCAGTACGAGAATTTTAAACATTTTTTTTCGGTTTGCGGCGGTATTTTTTAAGACTTGTTATACGCAACCGCGTATATAGCACTGCAGCAAGCTATATTATTTTTTAGATAAAAATTAGGCTTGCAAAAATCGTATTTTTGGTTAATAAAAATTTAAATCGGTACGAGAATTTTAAACATTTTTTTCGGTTTGCGGCGGTTTTTTTCAAAACTTGTCATGTTCAACCGCGTATATGGAACTGCAGCAAGATATATTATTTTTTAAATAGAAACTTGCCTTGCAAAATTTGTATTTTTGGTTAATAAAATTTTAAATCAGTACGAGAATTTTAAACATTTTTTTTCGGTTTGCGGCGGTCTTTTTTAGAACTTGTTATACGCAACCGCGTATATAGCACTGCAGCAAGCTAAATTATTTTTTAGATGGAAATTTGGCTTGCAAAAATCGTATTTTTGGTTAATAAAAATTTAAGTCGGTACGAGAATTTTAAACATTTTTTTTGGTTTGCGGCGGTATTTTTCAAAACTTGTCATGTTCAACCACGTTTATGGAACTGCAGCAAGCTATATTATTTTTTAAATACAAATTTGGCTTGCAAAATTTGTATTTTTGATTAATAAAAATTTAAATCAGTACGAAAATTTTAAACATTTTTTTTGGTTTGGGGCGGTCTTTTTTAAAACTTGTTATACGCAACCGCGTATATAGCACTGCAGCAAGCTAAATTATTTTTTAGATGGAAATTTGGCTTGCAAAAATCGTATTTTTGGTTAATAAAATTTTAAATCAGTACGAGAATTTTAAACATTTCTTTTCGGTTTGCGGCGGTTTTTTTTAAGACTTGTTATACGCAACCGCGTATATAGCACTGCAGCAAGCTATAATATTTTTTAGATAAAAATTAGGCTTGCAAAAATCGTATTTTTGGTTAATAAAAATTTAAATCAGTACGATAATTTTAAACATTTTTTTTTGGTTTGCGGCGGTTTTTTTCAAAACTTGTTATGTTTAACCGCGTTTATGGAACTGCAGCAAGCTATATTATTTTTTAAATAGAAATTTGGCTTGCAAAATTTGTATTTTTGATTAATAAAAATTTAAATCAGTACGAAAATTTTAAACATTTTATTTGGTTTGCGGCGGTCTTTTTTAAAACTTGTTATACGCAACCGCGTATATAACACTGCAGCAAGCTAAATTATTTTTTAGATAGAAATTTGGCTTGCAAAAATCGTATTTTTGGTTAATAAACTTTTAAATCAGTACGAGAATTTTAAACATTTTTTTACGGTTTGCAGCGGTTTTTTTTAAGACTTGTTATACGCAACCGCGTATATAGCACTGCAGCAAGCTATATTATTTTTAAGATAAAAATTAGGCTTGCAAAAATCGAATTTTTTGTTAATAAAAATTTAAATCGGTACGAGAATTTTAAACATTTTTTTCGGTTTGCGGCGGTTTTTGTTAAGACTTGTTATACGCAACCGCGTATATAGCACTGCAGCAAGCTATATTATTTTTTAGATAAAAATTAGGCTTGCAAAAATCGTATTTTTGGTTAATAAAAATTTAAATCGGTACGAGAATTTTAAACATTTTTTTCGGTTTGCGGCGGTTTTTTTCCAAACTTGTCATGTTCAACCGCGTATATGGAACTGCAGCAAGATATATTATTTTTTAGATAAAAATTAGGCTTGCAAAAATCGTATTTTTGGTTAATAAAATTTTAAATCAGTACGAGAATTTTAAACATTTTTTTTCGGTTTGCGGCGGTCTTTTTTAGAACTTGTTATACGCAACCGCGTATATAGCACTGCAGCAAGCTAAATTATTTTTTAGATGGAAATTTGGCTTGCAAAAATCGTATTTTTGGTTAATAAAATTTTAAATCAGTACGAGAATTTTAAAAAAAAAATTCGGTTTGCGGCGGTCTTTTTCAAAACTTGTCATGTTCAACCGCGTATATGGAACTGCAGCAAGATATATTATTTTTTTAATAGAAATTTGCCTCGCAAAATTTGTATTTTTGGTTAATAAAATTTTAAATCGGTACGAGAATTTTAAACATTTTTTTCGGTTTGCGGCGGTCTTTTTTACAACTTGTTATTCGCAACCGCGTATATAGCACTGCAGCAAGCTATATTATTTTTTAAATGGAAATTTGGCTTGCAAAAATCGTATTTTTGGTTAATAAAAATTTAAGTCGGTACGAGAATTTTAAACATTTTTTTCGGTTTGCGGCGGTATTTTTCAAAACTTGTCATGTTCAACCGCGTATATGGAACTGCAGCAAGCTTTATTCTTTGTTAAATAGAAATTTGCCTTGCAAAATTTGTATTTTTGGTTAATAAAATTTTTAAATCAGTACGAGAATTTTAAACATTTTTTTTTCGGTTTGCGGCGGTCTTTTTTAAAACTTGTCATATGCAACCGCATATATAGAACTGCTGCAAGCTATATTATTTTTTAGATGGAAATTTGGCTTGCAAAAATCGTATTTTTGGTTAATAAAATTTTAAATCAGTACGAGAATTTTAAACATTTTTTTTCGGTTTGCGGCGATTTTTTTTTAAACTTGTTATACGCAGCTGCGTATATAGCACTGCAACAAGCTATATTATTTTTTAGATAAAAATTAAGCTTGCAAAAATCGTATTTTTGGTTAATAAAAATTTAAATCAGTACAAAAAATTTTAAACATTTTTTTTGGTTTGCGGCGGTATTTTTAAAAACTTGTCATGTTCAACCGCGTATATGGCACTGCAGCAAGATATATTATTTTTTAGATAAAAATTAGGCTTGCAAAAATCGTATTTTTGGTTAATAAAAATTTAAATCGGTACGAGAATTTTAAACATTTTTTTCGGTTTGCGGCGGTTTTTTTCAAAACTTGTCATGTTCAACTGCGTATATGGAACTGCAGCAAGATATATTATTTTTTAAATAGAAATTTGCCTTGCAAAATTTGTATTTTTGGTTAATAAAATTTTAAATCAGTACGAGAATTTTAAACATTTTTTTCGGTTTGCGGCGGTCTTTTTTACAACTTGTTATACGCAACCGCGTATATAGCACTGCAGCAAGCTAAATTATTTTTTAGATGGAAATTTGGCTTGCAAAAATCGTATTTTTGGTTAATAAAAATTTAAGTCGGTACGAGAATTTTAAACATTTTTTTTGGTTTGCGGCGGTATTTTTCAAAACTTGTCATGTTCAACCGCGTATATGGAACTGCAGCAAGCTATATTATTTTTTAAATAGAAATTTGCCTTGCAAAATTTGTATTTTTGGTTAATAAAATTTTTAAATCAGTACGAGAATTTTAAACATTTTTTTTCGGTTTGCGGCGGTTTTTTTTAAAACTTGTCATATGCAACCGCATATATAGAACTGCAGCAAGCTATATTATTTTTTAGATGGAAATTTGGCTTGCAAAAATTGTATTTTTGGTTAATAAAATTTTAAATCAGTACGAGAATTTTAAACATTTTTTTTCGGTTTGCGGCGGTTTTTTTTAAAACTTGTTATACGCAACTGCGTTTATAGCACTGCAACAAGCTATATTATTTTTTAGATAAAAATTAAGATTGCAAAAATCGTATTTTTGGTTAATAAAAATTTAAATCAGTACGAGAATTTTAAACATTTTCTTTGGTTTGCGGCGGTATTTTTCAAAACTTGTTATGTTTAACCGCGTTTATGGAACTGCAGCAAGCTATATTATTTTTTAATTAGAAATTTGGCTTGCAAAATTTGTATTTTTGATTAATAAAAATTTAAATCAGTACGAAAATTTTAAACATTTTTTTTGGTTTGGGGCGGTCTTTTTTAAAACTTGTTATACGCAACCGCGTATATAGCACTGCAGCAAGCTAAATTATTTTTTAGATGGAAATTTGGCTTGCAAAAATCGTATTTTTGGTTAATAAAATTTTAAATCAGTACGAGAATTTTAAACATTTCTTTTCGGTTTGCGGCAGTTTTTTTTAAGACTTGTTATACGCAACCGCGTATATAGCACTGCAGCAAGCTATAATATTTTTTAGATAAAAATTAGGCTTGCAAAAATCGTATTTTTGGTTAATAAAAATTTAAATCAGTACGAGAATTTTAAACATTTTTTTTGGTTTGCGGCGGTTATTTTCAAAACTTGTTATGTTTAACCGCGTTTATGGAACTGCAGCAAGCTATATTATTTTTTAAATAGAAATTTGGCTTGCAAAATTTGTATTTTTGATTAATAAAAATTTAAATCAGTACGAAAATTTTAAACATTTTTTTTGGTTTGCGGCGGTCTTTTTTAAAACTTGTTATACGCAACCGCGTATATAGCACTGCAGCAAGCTAAATTATTTTTTAGATGGAAATTTGGCTCGCAAAAATCGTATTTTTGGTTAATAAACTTTTAAATCAGTACGAGAATTTTAAACATTTTTTTTCGGTTTGCGGCGGTTTTTTTTAAGACTTGTTATACGCAACCGCGTATATAGCACTGCAGCAAGCTATATTATTTTTAAGATAAAAATTAGGCCTGCAAAAATCGAATTTTTGGTTAATAAAAATTTAAATCGGTACGAGAATTTTAAACATTTTTTTCGGTTTGCGGCAGTTTTTTGTAAGACTTGTTATACGCAACCGCGTATATAGCACTGCAGCAAGCTATAATATTTTTTAGATAAAAATTAGGCTTGCAAAAATCGTATTTTTGGTTAATAAAAATTTAAATCAGTACGAGAATTTTAAACATTTTTTTTGGTTTGCGGCGGGTATTTTCAAAACTTGTTATGTTTAACCGCGTTTATGGAACTGCAGCAAGCTATATTATTTTTTAAATAGAAATTTGGCTTGCAAAATTTGTATTTTTGATTAATAAAAATTTAAATCAGTACGAAAATTTTAAACATTTTTTTTGGTTTGCGGCGGTCTTTTTTAAAACTAGTTATACGCAACCGCGTATATAGCACTGCAGCAAGCTAAATTATTTTTTAGATGGAAATTTGGCTCGCAAAAATCGTATTTTTGGTTAATAAACTTTTAAATCAGTACGAGAATTTTAAACATTTTTTTTCGGTTTTCGGCGGTTTTTTTTAAGACTTGTTATACGCAATCGCGTATATAGCACTGCAGCAAGCTATATTATTTTTAAGATAAAAATTAGGCCTGCAAAAATCGAATTTTTGGTTAATAAAAATTTAAATCGGTACGAGAATTTTAAACATTTTTTTCGGTTTGCGGCGGTTTTTTTTAAGACTTGTTATACGCAACCGCGTATATAGCACTGCAGCAAGCTATATTATTTTTTAGATAAAAATTAGGCTTGCAAAAAACGTATTTTTGGTTAATAAAAATTTAAATCGGTACGAGAATTTTAAACATTTTTTTCGGTTTGCGGCGGTTTTTTTCCAAACTTGTCATGTTCAACCGCGTATATGGAACTGCAGCAAGATATATTATTTTTTAGATAAAAATTAGGCTTGCAAAAATCGTATTTTTGGTTAATAAAATTTTAAATCAGTACGAGAATTTTAAACATTTTTTTTCGGTTTGCGGCGGTCTTTTTTAGAACTTGTTATACGCAACCGCGTATATAGCACTGCAGCAAGCTAAATTATTTTTTAGATGGAAATTTGGCTTGCAAAAATCGTATTTTTGGTTAATAAAATTTTAAATCAGTACGAGAATTTAAAAAAAAAAATTCGGTTTGCGGCGGTCTTTTTCAAAACTTGTCATGTTCAACCGCGTATATGGAACTGCAGCAAGATATATTATTTTTTAAATAGAAATTTGCCTCGCAAAATTTGTATTTTTGGTTAATAAAATTTTAAATCGGTACGAGAATTTTAAACATTTTTTTCGGTTTGCGGCGGTCTTTTTTACAACTTGTTATACGCAACCGCGTATATAGCACTGCAGCAAGCTATATTATTTTTTAGATGGAAATTTGGCTTGCAAAAATCGTATTTTTGGTTAATAAAAATTTAAGTCGGTACGAGAATTTTAAACATTTTTTTCGGTTTGCGGCGGTATTTTTCAAAACTTGTCATGTTCAACCGCGTATATGGAACTGCAGCAAGCTATATTATTTGTTAAATAGAAATTTGCCTTGCAAAATTTGTATTTTTGGTTAATAAAATTTTTAAATCAGTACGAGAATTTTAAACATTTTTTTTCGGTTTGCGGCGGTCTTTTTTAAAACTTGTCATATGCAACCGCATATATAGAACTGCAGCAAGCTATATTATTTTTTAGATGGAAATTTGGCTTGCAAAAATCGTATTTTTGGTTAATAAAATTTTAAATCAGTACGAGAATTTTAAACATTTTTTTTCGGTTTGCGGCGGTTTTTTTTTAAGACTTGTTATACGCAACCGCGTATATAGCACTGCAGCAAGCTATATTATTTTTTAGATAAAAATTGGGCTTGCAAAAATTGTATTTTTGGTTAATAAAATTTTAAATCAGTACGAGAATTTTAAACATTTTTTTTCGGTTTGCGGCGGTCTTTTTTAAAACTTGTTATACGCAACCGCGTATATAGCACTGCAGCAAGCTAAATTATTTTTTAGATGGAAATTTGGCTTGCAAAAATCGTATTTTTGGTTAATAAAATTTTAAATCAGTACGAGAATTTTAAACATTTTTTTTCGGTTTGCGGCGGTTTTTTTTAAGACTTGTTATACGCAACCGCGTATATAGCACTGCAGCAAGCTATATTATTTTTTAAATAAAAATTAGGCTTGCAAAAATCGTATTTTTGGTTAATAAAAATTTAAATCGGTACGAGAATTTTAAACATTTTTTTCGGTTTGCGGCGGTCTTTTTCAAAACTTGTCATGTTCAACCGCGTATATGGAACTGCAGCAAGATATATTATTTTTTAAATAGAAATTTGTCTTGCAAAATTTGTATTTTTGGTTAATAAAATTTTAAATCAGTACGAGAATTTTAAACATTTTTTTCGGTTTGCGGCGGTTTTTTTTACAACTTGTTATACGCAACCGCGTATATAACACTGCAGCAAGCTAAATTATTTTTTAGATGGAAATTTGGCTTGCAAAAATCGTATTTTTGGTTAATAAAAATTTAAGTCGGTACGAGAATTTTTAACATTTTTTTTGGTTTGCGGCGGTATTTTTCAAAACTTGTCATGTTCAACCGCGTATATGGAACTGCAGCAAGCTATATTATTTTTTAAATAGAAATTTGCCTTGCAAAATTTGTATTTTTGGTTAATAAAATTTTTAAATCAGTACGAGAATTTTAAACATTTTTTTTCGGTTTGCGGCGGTCTTTTTTAAAACTTGTCATATGCAACCGCATATATAGAACTGCAGCAAGCTATATTATTTTTTAGATGGAAATTTGGTTTGCAAAAATCGTATTTTTGGTTAATAAAATTTTAAATCAGTACGAGAATTTTAAACATTTTTTTTCGGTTTGCGGCGGTTTTTTTTAAAACTTGTTATACGCAACTGCGTATATAGCACTGCAACAAGCTATATTATTTTTTAGATAAAAATTAAGCTTGCAAAAATCGTATTTTTGGTTAATAAAAATTTAAATCAGTACGAGAATTTTAAACATTTTTTTTGGTTTGCGGCGGTATTTTTCAAAACTTGTTATGTTTAACCGCGTTTATGGAACTGCAGCAAGCTATATTATTTTTTATATAGAAATTTGGCTTGTAAAATTTGTATTTTTGATTAATAAAAATTTAAATCAGTACGAAAATTTTAAACATTTTTTTTTGGTTTGCGGCGGTTTTTTTTAAGACTTGTTATACGCAACCGCGTATATAGCACTGCAGCAAGCTATCTTATTTTTTAGATAAAAATTAGGCTTGCAAAAATCGTATTTTTGGTTAATAAAAATTTAAATCGGTACGAGAATTTTAAACATTTTTTTTGGTTTGCGGCGGTTTTTTTTAAGACTTGTTATACGCAACCGCGTAAATAGTACTGCAGCAAGCTATATTATTTTTTAGATAAAAATTAGGCTTGCAAAAATCGTATTTTTGGTTAATAAAAATTTAAATCGGTACGAGAATTTTAAACATTTTTTTCGGTTTGCGGCGGTCTTTTTCAAAACTTGTCATGTTCAACCGCGTTTATGGAACTGCAGCAAGATATATTATTTTTTAGATAAAAATTAGGCTTGCAAAAATCGTATTTTTGGTTAATAAAATTTTAAATCAGTACGAGAATTTTAAACATTTTTTTTCGGTTTGCGGCGGTCTTTTTTAAAACTTGTTATACGCAACCGCGTATATAGCACTGCAGCAAGCTAAATTATTTTTTAGATGGAAATTTGGCTTGCAAAAATCGTATTTTTGGTTAATAAAATTTTAAATCAGTACGAGAATTTTAAACATTTTTTTTTGGTTTGCGGCGGTTTTTTTTAAGACTTGTTATACGCAACCGCGTATATAGCACTGCAGCAAGCTTTATTATTTTTTAGATAAAAATTAGGCTTGCAAAAATCGTATTTTTGGTTAATAAAATTTTAAATCGGTTGTTACGGTCCATTTTTGCAATGCACCTAAAAGGATAAATTTAGTAGAGCTTCGTAATCTAATATCCTACTTACCTGAATCGTGGCTCCTTGTCTTCTTTTTCCTTAGTTGTCGCGGTCATTAATTGTAAATAAATCCAAAAAGAACCGATTTATGAGGTTAGGAATACTGTAAAGTCGTTAAGATTAGTTTAATACCAATGTTGCAAATACAATTTACTTCCCTAATCACTGTTAGTGAATGGCGATCTTTGCCATCTTAGATAATAGCACTAATTGGGCCCAACACTGATTTTCATCACTTCTATTAAACTACACTTTGTTGTTATGGTGAGATGTCAACCAAGTAGAGGTCAATGTCTGACATTGAAGTTAGCTAGATTTATGACGAATGCTAGACGCGAAATATTCCTGCTCGAGGTAACTAGGTCACGTGATCAACGCTACAAAACGAATCGTCCCTTTCTATTTTTGATCGTTGGATCAAACACACGCTCTGCGGATTTAGCGGGCCGATTCTGTAAAACAGTTAACGAAAATCAATTAGTGCATCTAATTGATCTACGTTAGATCATCTGAAACTCAATAGGAGTTGATTTTCGGCATTATTGATTATTTCGGACGACTGTTGGAATCGTAAAAATCGATCGCCACGTGATCTGGTGAGTGCCATTTGCCTTTAAATTTTACCATATTCTCATAAACTGGATCTTTTAGGCGCAATTTCAACGCGTGATCTGCGTGATCTAAGCGTTAGAAAAGCGAGGAATATTCGCTGGTTGCTGTTTCTATCGTACTTTTCGATTTGGAAGTTTGTGGGTTATCTTGGGCGATCTGTCGGAATTCGGCTGTCGATAGTGGAATCTGGATTCTAACCTCCATAATATTGAGACGCAAATATCATCGACATCTCGTCTCCCTTGCTACAACATCTTGCTACGATGTCCACATCGAATTTTGTATCAGATAAGTGGTTTTGAATTATCATTGTTGAAGTTCCGAGAAACTTGACTGGTTTCGCAGATATATTGGGTTTTGTATTAAAGTAAATCACACAAGTTGTGCTGGGTTCTATACATTCGGTGAATCATTTATTCGGTATTATACATACAAATTCTCGGCGGATACTGTGCACACTATCGCTAGCGGTTATACCATATGAGTATTTACTTATTATCGAATTTATAGTTTTTCCCCAGTTTTATAAACATTCAAACCTTTAGCGAACTAGTAGATTTGTCGACAATTCACGGAGTAATTCACTACCTACTTGGAAGTGTTACCGATTTGTAAATTTGAGTGTATACAAATATTAATTTTCGATCTCTATTAATAGTCAATTCAATAAATGGTTAATTTAGGCTGACAATTGTTTCAATTAATAACATCAGTTTCCCGTTTTCTAGAAACGAGGTAATAAGTTAAGTTAAGACGGGTCGCAAAACGGGTGGCGCCTTATTTATAAGTTGACCCACACCACTCACCATCTGAGCAGCTGGTCACTTAACTTAACTAGCTTTCCTCAACCCGGACCTTTGATAACAAATTTATTGTTACAAATTTGGCGCCCAACGTGTCAAATTTATTTGTATACACTTAGATTGCAAACTTATTTGCAAGCTGTTGGAACTTTGGTTAGGTCGCTGAGTAATTTTTTTTTTTTGGTGAGATCGTGGTGATTCTTGCGAAATTCTTGCAAAACAGCAACTGGTGAAGTGCGGATTGTTTCCTTTTTTTTTTGTTTTTTTTTTTTTTGTTGATGGGGTAGAGTTTATATTTAGTATATTAAGAGGTACATTAAGTAATTCAAGTTAAGATAAATTTAAAATTTAATAATGGAGATTAACAGATTGTTAGGTGACGAAATTTCTTATGAATTGTTGATTCGAGGTATAGCGATTGAGGGTACCGTCGCGGATAAACGAGCTGCGTTACGATCGGCGATGCGAATAGAACGAAGTGGAGGTATAACGTCTCACTTCCCTTCTTCGCTAACTACCAATTCAGAATTGGAAGTCTGCGATCAGAAATTAACAGAATTAAGAGTTGAAATTGATCGGTTTGATGTAAGTAATTCTAATAATGAATTTAAGCGCATTAATAGTAGGTTACTTCATGTTTATGGAAGATTAGGTCGGTTACCAACTGACGTGCCAGACCAGGCGGGAAAGAAAGGTGAATTGGTTGCAAAATGTTTACTAATGTGTGACGAAACACAAAGTAAAGCAGACAATGCAGTTGAAGGTCATATTGATGGTTCACTGATAAATTCAGCTAATCCCCTAATTCCCGAACTTGCGGCAGGAACTGTACGTAGCCGAATACAACAATTTGAAGTACCTTTAGATTTAGAACCGCGCAGACTCTCATTTAACCCCATACTGTCATTTCATAACTCATCACCGACGCGACCACCCACTCCGAATCTGGAATCGAATAATATGTTTAACCATCATAATGTAACTAATGTTAACGAAATGGTTACGTTACCAAATCGTTTTAATGAATGCTCGATAACACCCAACGCGGAAAGTACAGCGGAAATTTATTCTCGGTATCCAGATGTATATAAATGGCGGGTATCATTTGACGGTGAATCAAGCGTATCAGATTTTTTGGAACGGGTCGAAGAAATTCGAATTTCTAGGGGAGTCAGTAAAACACGACTTTTGCAAGCCGCGCCTGAACTTTTTATTAAAGATGCGCTCATGTGGTTCAGAACCCATAACTTCCAATCGTGGGACGAATTAGTGGAACAGCTTAGGGACGCGTTTCAACCCCCCGATTATCAATTTGCGTTATGGGACGAGATTCGCCGGCGAACTCAAGGCGAAAAAGAAAAAGTTATTACTTTTGTTGCTGCTATGCAAAGTTTGTTTAAAAAACTAGGGAGTAGTCAGCCAGATGAAACGTCGCGAGTTCAAATGATTCGTCGGAATATGTTACCCGGTATACAATCGCAATTGGCATTACAATCAGTGACATCGGTTTTAGAATTAACGCGTTACGCGAGAGCCATTGAAGAAACAATTTGGCGAGCACAACAATTTTGTCCACCTCCGACAAATTATCGTAGACTGCTCGAACCAGAATTAGCTTATCATCGACCAACTCAATCTCAGGTGTCAGTAGTAGAGGAATTAGTCCCTCATTTTGTAGCTCACAATTTGAATGCGGTAGAATCAGGCGAACCAAGTACGAGTAGACCAGGCGAGTCAAGAAATTGTTCAAGTATATGTTGGAATTGCGGACAAAGAGGACATAGATTTAACGCATGCATACAACCAAGGCGTCGATTTTGCTTTAATTGTGGGGCGGATGGATTTACTGTCGCAAATTGTCCAAAATGTTCAAAAAACGAGCGTACGGGTCGTCGCTAGGCCGAACGAATGACTCTTTCCATACGGCTACTGTGGTTGCTTCACTTGATTATGTTTTGGAGCATGCTGGCAATGATCGAAGGCCATATTTAACGGTTTCAATATACCGGATTAAAATGTTAGGTTTGTTAGATTCAGGGGCATCGCGAACGTTAATCGGAGCACAGGGTTGGGATATGTTACGTAAAGTTTCGTTATTAACACAAAGTACGGTAGATCAATTTTGTCGGGTCGCTAATGGACAAACATGTGAAGTGGAAGGAATAGTATTTCTACCGATGTGTGTAAATGATCGGGTTAGAGTTATACAGACACTTATAGTACCTTCGTTATCACATTGTTTAATTCTTGGAGTTGATTTTGGGCAGGAATTGGGAATTGTCCTCGATTTATGTACTGGACAATGGACGTTTAGAAATTCAGTTAACGTTGAGGAAATTCAATATCCTAATACGAGTGGACTTGACGTACTGACGTCCAACCAACAAGAATTATTAACGCAAACCATTTCTAAAACGTTTAACCGAATTTCGGGTCTCGGTCGTACCAGTATAGTAGAACATGTAATAACGGTGAGCCCTCAGCAACAACCTATTAAGCAACGTCACTACCCAATATCTCCCGCACTTCAAAAATACGTGTACTCAGAATTAGATAAAATGTTAGAGGAAGGGATCATTGAACCGTCGGCATCTCCATGGGCTTCACCTATTGTATTGATAAAGAAATCGGACGGAAATTATCGGTTTTGTGTGGACTATAGAGAGGTAAATAAGGTCAGTTTGCGGGATGCTTATCCGTTACCATTTGTAAGTACTACGTTGGACAAATTACGCGATGCTCGATATCTCACAACTCTTGACATAAAGTCCGCATATTGGCAGATTCCTATGGCGGAACAATCGAAACCATATACTGCATTTGTTGTTCCAAACCGAGGATTATTTCAGTTTCGTCGTATGCCTTTCGGGCTTCATAATGCTCCAGCTACGTGGCAGAGATTAATTGATCAGGTGATTGGATACGACTTAGAGAAATATGTTTTTGTGTATCTTGACGATATAATTATTTGTACTAATAACTTTGACCTGCATATGGAGATACTCATGGAAATAACATCACGTCTTTCAAAAGCCGGATTAACACTCAATCGCGAAAAATGCAATTTTTGTAAGCCAGAACTGAAATATTTGGGTTATGTGGTGAACGCACACGGGCTAATGGTTGATCCAGAGAAAGTCGAAGCTATAGTTCAGTTAGTCGCCCCGAGTAATGTAACTGGCGTTCGTAGGATTATCGGTTTAGCCTCTTGGTACCGTCGGTTTGTGCCGAATTTTTCGTCGTTAATGGCACCGTTATCTAATCTTACAAGGAAACACCAGCCTTTTCTATGGGACGATAAATGTGAGACAGCGTTTAAGTTACTTAAGAATTGTTTGATTAGTGCTCCAATATTATCTTGCCCAAATTTTGATTTAACTTTTTGTATTCAAACGGACGCTTCTGATTTTGGTCTCGGAGCGGTATTAACTCAAAATCAAGAAGGCATAGAAAAGGTTGTGTGTTACTTAAGTCGGTCATTAACTCAAGCAGAACGACGATATAGTACAACTGAGAAAGAATGCCTAGCGGTGTTGTTCGCGATTGAGAAATTGAGACCGTACATAGAAGGTACTAAGTTCACCGTTATAACAGATCATTATAGTCTCAAGTGGTTGAATAATATCAAAGATCCAGTAGGGCGAATTGCGCGATGGGCCGTAAGACTTCAACAATACGACTTTGAAATTATTCACCAAAAGGGTAAAGACCATGTAGTGCCGGATGCACTATCGCGATCAGTACCGGTAGTTGACGAACTAATTATAAGTGACAAACCTGACAGCGGAAGTAACGATACTTGGTACTGTAAAATGTTAGATAGAGTTAAGCAGAACCCGGTGAAGTATCCACAGTGGCGAATAGAAGATAATGTCTTGTACAAACGGGCTAGATTAAGATATGCAACTTTATCAAATTCGACACCGTGGCTTGAAGTAGCACCTAAATCTATTCGAAAGGAACTAATAAGATCGTGTCACGATCCTCCTACTTGTGGACACTTGGGTATCTTTAAAACTAAAGCTAGGTTGTCGGAACGATATTATTGGCCCAAGATGAAGTTTGATGTCACGCATTTTGTTAATCGTTGTCGCATTTGTTTACAAAACAAACCACTTCAAAAACGACCGGCGGGATTAATGCTGAGTACGACGTCACAAGTAAAACAACCATGGCAAATTTTAAGTATTGACTTAGTTGGCCCTTTGCCTCGTACAACAGCAGGTTTTGTTTATATTCTATCGGTTACGGATACTTTCAGTAAGTTTACTCTGTTATTTCCACTTCGTACCGCGGTTGCCGCGAAGATTGTCACTGCCCTGGAAGATCAGGTATTCTTAATATTTGGGGTTCCTAATTCGATAATTGTAGATAATGGCGTACAGTTCCGAAGTAATATTTTCCGGGCTAAGATGCAGGAATACGACGTAAACATTCGATATACCGCTAACTACCATCCTCAATTCGATTTAATTCAATTCGATCGTACTGCGATAGATAATGCTCGAGCAGAAAGTCTACGGGAAGTGTTTAGTGATGTTAGGAAGCGGTTAACTGTGGCCTACGAAAAAAGCAGTAAAGTTTACAACTTACGACGTCGGGACGAACGCTTTATACTTGATCAACAAGTATGGAGGAAAAATTATAAACTCGCGTCAAACTTTGTAGGTCCTTTTCGAATATCGCAAGTAGTATCCCCATGGTCTTATCGGTTAAGTGATGCTTCGGGCAAGGAATGTGGCATTTGGCATGCGAAAGACCTAAAAGCGCACCCTCCCGAACTAGTGGACGTTATTGGAACGAATTCATAGATACCAGTTGACTGTCTTGCTCATTATTGTTCAGCTTACTTATGATTGTGGGTCTTCATTAGTTGTGAAGTTCCTGGGTTCATATTTTGCCTTACTGTTGGAGGCCTTTCGGTGTGTCGGAGCCCGAAAGAAGAATATTGCAGTGGCTAGCTGGTCAGGGGTAAGAGCCCCCTAACAGTCTGTTGGTGATGTTTTGTGAATGTAATCCACGGGGACTAGCCCTGTTGGACTGTGTGGCTACGGGTAGTCGGTAGGGCGGCCGCTATCCAGCGTTTCAGCCTCGGTGTGGAGCGACCGTATACAGCTCCGGTGGGGGGGAAACCCATCACACCTCGCCAGTGTGGTAATCCCCCTCCTTAAACGTTAAAGGGGATTATGGCTAATGTGTTGTCTTTTTTTTTTTCTTTTCCTCTATCCATGTTTATAGTGTGGTTGCGACTTCCAGTTGTACCACAGCTCTTGTTTTATTATAGTATGGGCTATAATTTTCGGTTTTCTGTTGGTAAAAACCTCTTTGTAGAAAGGGAGGAGTTGTTACGGTTCATTTTTGCAATGCACCTAAAAGGATAAATTTAGTAGAGCTTCGTAATCTAATATCCTACTTACCTGAATCGTGGCTCCTCGTCTTCTTTTTCCTTAGTTGTCGCGGTCATTAATTGTAAATAAATCCAAAAAGAACCGATTTATGAGGTTAGGAATACTGTAAAGTCGTTAAGATTAGTTTAATACCAATGTTGCAAATACAATTTACTTCCCTAATCACTGTTAGTGAATGGCGATCTTTGCCATCTTAGATAATAGCACTAATTGGGCCCAACACTGATTTTCATCACTTCTATTAAACTACACTTTGTTGTTATGGTGAGATGTCAACCAAGTAGAGGTCAATGTCTGACATTGAAGTTAGCTAGATTTATGACGAATGCTAGACGCGAAATATTCCTGCTCGAGGTAACTAGGTCACGTGATCAACGCTACAAAACGAATCGTCCCTTTCCATTTTTGATCGTTGGATCAAACACACGCTCTGCGGATTTAGCGGGCCGATTCTGTAAAACAGTTAACGAAAATCAATTAGTGCATCTAATTGATCTACGTTAGATCATCTGAAACTCAATAGGAGTTGATTTTCGGCATTATTGATTATTTCGGACGACTGTTGGAATCGTAAAAATCGATCGCCACGTGATCTGGTGAGTGCCATTTGCCTTTAAATTTTACCATATTCTCATAAACTGGATCTTTTAGGCGCAATTTCAACGCGTGATCTGCGTGATCTAAGCGTTAGAAAAGCGAGGAATATTCGCTGGTTGCTGTTTCTATCGTACTTTTCGATTTGGAAGTTTGTGGGTTATCTTGGGCGATCTGTCGGAATTCGGCTGTCGATAGTGGAATCTGGATTCTAACCTCCATAATATCGAGACGCAAATATCATCGACATCTCGTCTCCCTTGCTACAACATCTTGCTACGATGTCCACATCGAATTTTGTATCAGATAAGTGGTTTTGAATTATCATTGTTGAAGTTCCGAGAAACTTGACTGGTTTCGCAGATATATTGGGTTTTGTATTAAAGTAAATCACACAAGTTGTGCTGGGTTCTATACATTCGGTGAATCATTTATTCGGTATTATACATACAAATTCTCGGCGGATACTGTGCACACTATCGCTAGCGGTTATACCATATGAGTATTTACTTATTATCGAATTTATAGTTTTTCCCCAGTTTTATAAACATTCAAACCTTTAGCGAACTAGTAGATTTGTCGACAATTCACGGAGTAATTCACTACCTACTTGGAAGTGTTACCGATTTGTAAATTTGAGTGTATACAAATATTAATTTTCGATCTCTTAATATTATAGTCAATTCAATAAATGGTTAATTTAGGCTGACAATTGTTTCAATTAATAACATCAGTTTCCCGTTTTCTAGAAACGAGGCAATAAGTTAAGTTAAGACGGGTCGCAAAACGGGTGGCGCCTTATTTATAAGTTGACCCACACCACTCACCATCTGAGCAGCTGGTCACTTAACTTAACTAGCTTTCCTCAACCCGGACCTTTGATAACAAATTTATTGTTACACGGTACGAGAATTTTAAACATTTTTTTCGGTTTGCGGCGGTCTTTTTCAAAACTTGTCATGTTCAACCGCGTATATGGAACTGCAGCAAGATATATTATTTTTTAAATAGAAATTTGCCTTGCAAAATTTGTATTTTTGGTTAATCAAATTTTAAATCAGTACGAGAATTTTAAACATTTTTTTTGGTTTGCGGCGGTCTTTTTTACAACTTGTTATACGCAACCGCGTATATAGCACTGCAGCAAGCTAAATTATTTTTTAGATGGAAATTTGGCTTGCAAAAATCGTATTTTTGGTTAATAAAAATTTAAGTCGGTACGAGAATTTTAAACATTTTTTTCGGTTTGCGGCGGTATTTTTCAAAACTTGTCATGTTCAACCGCGTATATGGAACTGCAGCAAGATATATTATTTTTTAGATAAAAATTAGGCTTGCAAAAATCGTATTTTTGGTTAATAAAATTTTAAATCAGTACGAAAATTTTAAACATTTTTTTCGGTTTGCGGCGGTCTTTTTTAAAACTTGTTATACGCAACCGCGTATATAGCACTGCAGCAAGCTAAATTATTTTTTAGATGGAAATTTGGCTTGCAAAAATCGTATTTTTGGTTAATAAAATTTTAAATCAGTACGAGAATTTTAAACATTTTTTTTCGGTTTGCGGCGGTTTTTTTAAGACTTGTTATACGCAACCGCGTATATAGCACTGCAGCAAGCTATATTATTTTTTAGATAAAAATTAGGCTTGCAAAAATCGTATTTTTGGTTAATAAAAATTTAAATCGGTACGAGAATTTTAAACATTTTTTTCGGTTTGCGGCGGTCTTTTTCAAAACTTGTCATGTTCAACTGCGTATATGGAACTGCAGCAAGATATATTATTTTTTAAATAGAAATTTGCCTTGCAAAATTTGTATTTTTGGTTAATAAAATTTTAAATCAGTACGAGAATTTTAAACATTTTTTTCGGTTTGCGGCGGTCTTTTTTACAACTTGTTATACGCAACCGCGTATATAGTACTGCAGCAAGCTAAATTATTTTTTAGATGGAAATTTGGCTTGCAAAAATCGTATTTTTGGTTAATAAAAATTTAAGTCGGTACGAGAATTTTAAACATTTTTTTTGGTTTGCGGCGGTATTTTTAAAACTTGTTATGTTTAACCGCGTTTATGGAACTGCAGCAAGCTATATTATTTTTTAAATAGAAATTTGGCTTGCAAAATTTGTATTTTTGATTAATAAAAATTTAAATCAGTACGAAAATTTTAAACATTTTTTTTGGTTTGCGGCGGTCTTTTTTAAAACTTGTTATACGCAACCGCGTATATAGCACTGCAGCAAGCTAAATTATTTTTTAGATGGAAATTTGGCTTGCAAAAATCGTATTTTTGGTTAATAAAATTTTAAATCAGTACGAGAATTTTAAACATTTTTTTTCGGTTTGCGGCGGTTTTTTTTAAGACTTGTTATACGCAACCGCGTATATAGCACTGCAGCAAGCTATAATATTTTTTAGATAAAAATTAGGCTTGCAAAAATCGTATTTTTGGTTAATAAAAATTTAAATCGGTACGAGAATTTTAAACATTTTTCTCGGTTTGCGGCGGTCTTTTTCAAAACTTGTCATGTTCAACCGCGTATATGGAACTGCAGCAAGATATATTATTTTTTAAATAGAAATTTGCCTTGCAAAATTTGTATTTTTGGTTAATAAAATTTTAAATCAGTACGAGAATTTTAGACATTTTTTTCGGTTTGCGGCGGTCTTTTTTACAACTTGTTATACGCAACCGCGTATATGGCACTGCAGCAAGCTAAATTATTTTTTAGATGGAAATTTGGCTTGCAAAAATCGTATTTTTGGTTAATAAAAATTTAAGTCGGTACGAGAATTTTAAACATTTTTTTCGGTTTGCGGCGGTATTTTTAAAAAACTTGTCATGTTCAACGGCGTATATGGAACTGCAGCAAGCTATATTATTTTTTAAATAGAAATTTGCCTTGCAAAATTTGTATTTTTGGTTAATAAAATTTTTAAATCAGTACGAGAATTTTAAACATTTTTTTTCGGTTTGCGGCGGTCTTTTTTAAAACTTGTCAAATGCAACCGCATATATAGTACTGCAGCAAGCTACAATATTTTTTAGATAAAAATTTGGCTTGCAAAAATCATATTTTTGGTTAATAAAATTTTAAATCAGTACGAGAATTTTAAACATTTTTTTTCGGTTTGCGGCGGTCTTTTTTAAAACTTGTTATACGCAACTGCGTATATAGCACTGCAACAAGCTATATTATTTTTTAGATAAAAATTAAGCTTGCAAAAATCGTATTTTTGGTTAATAAAAATTTAAATCAGTACGAGAATTTTAAACATTTTTTTTGGTTTGCGGCGGTATTTTTCAAAACTTGTTATGTTTAACCGCGTTTATGGAACTGCAGCAAGCTATATTATTTTTTAAATAAAAATTTGGCTTGCAAAATTTGTATTTTTGATTAATAAAAATTTAAATCAGTACGAAAATTTTAAACATTTTTTTTTGGTGTGCGGCGGTTTTTTTTAAAACTTGTTATACGCAACCGCGTAGATAGCACTGCAGTAAGCTAAATTATTTTTTAGATGGAAATTTGGCTTGCAAAAATCGTATTTTTGGTTAATAAAATTTTAAATCAGTACGAGAATTTTAAACATTTTTTTCGGTTTGCGGCGGTCTTTTTCAAAACTTGTCATGTTCAACCGCGTATATGGAACTGCAGCAAGATATATTATTTTTTAGATAAAAATTAGGCTTGCAAAAATCGTATTTTTGGTTAATAAAATTTTAAATCAGTACGAGAATTTTAAACATTTTTTTTTGGTTTGCGGCGGTCTTTTTTAAAACTTGTTATACGCAACCGCGAATATAGCACTGCAGCAAGCTAAATTATTTTTTAGATGGAAATTTGGTTTGCAAAAATCGTATTTTTGGTTAATAAAATTTTAAATCACTACGAGAATTTTAAACATTTTTTTTCGGTTTGCGGCGGTTTTTTTTAAGACTTGTTATACGCAACCGCGTATATAGCACTGCAGCAAGCTATATTATTTTTTAGATAAAAATTAGGCTTGCACAAATCGTATTTTTGGTTAATAAAAATTTAAATCGGTACGAGAATTTTAAATATTTTTTTCGGTTTGCGGCGGTCTTTTTCAAAACTTGTCATGTTCAACCGCGTATATGGAACTGCAGCAAGATATATTATTTTTTAAATAGAAATTTGCCTTGCAAAATTTGTATTTTTGGTTAATAAAATTTTAAATCAGTACGAGAATTTTAAACATTTTTTTTGGTTTGCGGCGGTCTTTTTTACAACTTGTTATACGCAACCGCGTATATAGCACTGCAGCAAGCTAAATTATTTTTTAGATGGAAATTTGGCTTGCAAAAATCGTATTTTTGGTTAATAAAAATTTAAGTCGGTACGAGAATTTTAAACATTTTTTTCGGTTTGCGGCGGTATATTTCAAAACTTGTCATGTTCAACCGCGTATATGGAACTGCAGCAAGCTATATTATTTTTTAAATAGAAATTTGCCTTGCAAAATTTGTATTTTTGGTTAATAAAATTTTAAATCAGTACGAGAATTTTAAACATTTTTTTTTCGGTTTGCGGCGGTTTTTTTTAAAACTTGTTATACGCAACTGCGTATATAGCACTGCAGCAAGCTAAATTATTTTTTAGATGGAAATTTGGCTTGCAAAAATCGTATTTTTGGTTAATAAAATTTTAAATCAGTACGAGAATTTTAAACATTTTTTTTCGGTTTGCGGCGGTTTTTTTTAAGACTTGTTATACGCAACCGCGTATATAGCACTGCAGCAAGCTATATTATTTTTTAAATAAAAATTAGGCTTGCAAAAATCGTATTTTTGGTTAATAAAATTTTAAATCAGTACGAGAATTTTAAACATTTTTTTTCGGTTTGCGGCGGTTTTTTTTAAAACTTGTTATACGCAACCGCGTATATAGCACTGCAGCAAGCTAAATTATTTTTTAGATGGAAATTTGGCTTGCAAAAATCGTATTTTTGGTTAATAAAATTTTAAATCAGTACGAGAATTTTAAACATTTTTTTTCGGTTTGCGGCGGTTTTTTTTAAGACTTGTTATACGCAACCGCGTATATAGCACTGCAGCAAGCTATATTATTTTTTAAATAAAAATTAGGCTTGCAAAAATCGTATTTTTGGTTAATAAAAATTTAAATCGGTACGAGAATTTTAAACATTTTTTTCGGTTTGCGGCGGTCTTTTTCAAAACTTGTCATGTTCAACCGCGTATATGGAACTGCAGCAAGATATATTATTTTTTAAATAGAAATTTGTCTTGCAAAATTTGTATTTTTGGTTAATAAAATTTTAAATCAGTACGAGAATTTTAAACATTTTTTTCGGTTTGCGGCGGTTTTTTTTACAACTTGTTATACGCAACCGCGTATATAACACTGCAGCAAGATAAATTATTTTTTAGATGGAAATTTGGCTTGCAAAAATCGTATTTTTGGTTAATAAAAATTTAAGTCGGTACGAGAATTTTAAACATTTTTTTTGGTTTGCGGCGGTATTTTTCAAAACTTGTCATGTTCAACCGCGTATATGGAACTGCAGCAAGCTATATTATTTTTTAAATAGAAATTTGCCTTGCAAAATTTGTATTTTTGGTTAATAAAATTTTTAAATCAGTACGAGAATTTTAAACATTTTTTTTCGGTTTGCGGCGGTCTTTTTTAAAACTTGTCATATGCAACCGCATATATAGAACTGCAGCAAGCTATATTATTTTTTAGATGGAAATTTGGTTTGCAAAAATCGTATTTTTGGTTAATAAAATTTTAAATCAGTACGAGAATTTTAAACATTTTTTTTGGTTTGCGGCGGTTTTTTTTAAGACTTGTTATACGCAACCGCGTATATAGTACTGCAGCAAGCTATATTATTTTTTAGATAAAAATTAGGCTTGCAAAAATCGTATTTTTGGTTAATAAAAATTTAAATCGGTACGAGAATTTTAAACATTTTTTTCGGTTTGCGGCGGTCTTTTTCAAAACTTGTCATGTTCAACCGCGTATATGGAACTGCAGCAAGCTATATTATTTTTTAAATAGAAATTTGCCTTGCAAAATTTGTATTTTTGGTTAATAAAATTTTTAAATCAGTACGAGAATTTTAAACATTTTTTTTCGGTTTGCGGCGGTCTTTTTTAAAACTTGTCATATGCAACCGCATATATAGAACTGCAGCAAGCTATATTATTTTTTAGATGGAAATTTGGTTTGCAAAAATCGTATTTTTGGTTAATAAAATTTTAAATCAGTACGAGAATTTTAAACATTTTTTTTCGGTTTGCGGCGGTTTTTTTTAAAACTTGTTATACGCAACTGCGTATATAGCACTGCAACAAGCTATATTATTTTTTAGATAAAAATTAAGCATGCAAAAATCGTATTTTTGGTTAATAAAAATTTAAATCAGTACGAGAATTTTAAACATTTTTTTTGGTTTGCGGCGGTATTTTTCAAAACTTGTTATGTTTAACCGCGTTTATGGAACTGCAGCAAGCTATATTATTTTTTATATAAAAATTTGGCTTGCAAAATTTGTATTTTTGATTAATAAAAATTTAAATCAGTACGAAAATTTTAAACATTTTTTTTGGTTTGCGGCGGTTTTTTTTAAGACTTGTTATACGCAACCGCGTATATAGCACTGCAGCAAGCTATCTTATTTTTTAGATAAAAATTAGGCTTGCAAAAATCGTATTTTTGGTTAATAAAAATTTAAATCGGTACGAGAATTTTAAACATTTTTTTTGGTTTGCGGCGGTTTTTTTTAAGACTTGTTATACGCAACCGCGTATATAGTACTGCAGCAAGCTATATTATTTTTTAGATAAAAATTAGGCTTGCAAAAATCGTATTTTTGGTTAATAAAAATTTAAATCGGTACGAGAATTTTAAACATTTTTTTCGGTTTGCGGCGGTCTTTTTCAAAACTTGTCATGTTCAACCGCGTTTATGGAACTGCAGCAAGATATATTATTTTTTAGATAAAAATTAGGCTAGCAAAAATCGTATTTTTGGTTAATAAAATTTTAAATCAGTACGAGAATTTTAAACATTTTTTTTCGGTTTGCGGCGGTCTTTTTTAAAACTTGTTATACGCAACCGCGTATATAGCACTGCAGCAAGCTAAATTATTTTTTAGATGGAAATTTGGCTTGCAAAAATCGTATTTTTGGTTAATAAAATTTTAAATCAGTACGAGAATTTTAAACATTTTTTTTTGGTTTGCGGCGGTTTTTTTTAAGACTTGTTATACGCAACCGCGTATATAGCACTGCAGCAAGCTATATTATTTTTTAGATAAAAATTAGGCTTGCAAAAATCGTATTTTTGGTTAATAAAAATTTAAATCGGTACGAGAATTTTAAACATTTTTTTCGGTTTGCGGCGGTCTTTTTCAAAACTTGTCATGTTCAACCGCGTATATGGAACTGCAGCAAGATATATTATTTTTTAAATAGAAATTTGCCTTGCAAAATTTGTATTTTTGGTTAATCAAATTTTAAATCAGTACGAGAATTTTAAACATTTTTTTCGGTTTGCGGCGGTCTTTTTTACAACTTGTCATATGCAACCGCATATATAGAACTGCAGCAAGCTATATTATTTTTTAGATGTAAATTTGGCTTGCAAAAATCGTATTTTTGGTTAATAAAATTTTAAATCAGTACGAGAATTTTAAACATTTTTTTTCGGTTTGCGGCGGTTTTTTTTAAAACTTGTTATACGCAACCGCGTATATAGCACTGCAGCAAGCTAAATTATTTTTTAGATGGAAATTTGGCTTGCAAAAATCGTATTTTTGGTTAATAAAAATTTAAGTCGGTACGAGAATTTTAAACATTTTTTTTGGTTTGCGGCGGTATTTTTCAAAACTTGTCATGTTCAACCGCGTATATGGAACTGCAGCAAGCTATATTATTTTTTAAATAGAAATTTGCCTTGCAAAATTTGTATTTTTGGTTAATAAAATTTTTAAATCAGTACGAGAATTTTTAACATTTTTTTTCGGTTCGCGGCGGTCTTTTTTAAAACTTGTCATATGCAACCGCATATATAGAACTGCAGCAAGCTATATTATTTTTTAGATGGAAATTTGGCTTGCAAAAATCGTATTTTTGGTTAATAAAATTTTAAATCAGTACGAGAATTTTAAACATTTTTTTTCGGTTTGCGGCGGTTTTTTTTAAAACTTGTTATACGCAACCGCGTATATAGCACTGCAGCAAGCTAAATTATTTTTTAGATGGAAATTTGGCTTGCAAAAATCGTATTTTTGGTTAATAAAATTTTAAATCAGTACGAGAATTTTAAACATTTTTTTTCGGTTTGCGGCGGTTTTTTTTAAAACTTGTTATACGCAACCGCGTATATAGCACTGCAGCAAGCTATATTATTTTTTATATAAAAATTAGGCTTGCAAAAATCGTATTATTGGTTAATAAAAATTTAAATCGGTACGAGAATTTTAAACATTTTTTTCGGTTTGCGGCGGTCTTTTTTAAAACTTGTTATATGCAACCGCGTATATAGCACTGCAGCAAGCCAAATTATTTTTTAGATGGAAATTTGGCTTGCAAAAATCGTATTTTTGGTTAATAAAATTTTAAATCAGTACGAGAATTTTAAACATTTTTTTTCGGTTTGCGGCGGTTTTTTTTAAAACTTGTTATACGCAACCGCGTATATAGCACTGCAGCAAGCTATATTATTTTTTAGATAAAAATTAAGCTTGCAAAAATCGTATTTTTGGTTAATAAAAATTTAAATCAGTACGAGAATTTTAAACATTTTTTTTGGTTTGCGGCGGTATTTTTCAAAACTTGTTATGTTTAACCGCGTTTATGGAACTGCAGCAAGCTATATTATTTTTTATATAGAAATTTGGCTTGCAAAATTTGTATTTTTGATTTATAAAAATTTAAATCAGTACGAAAATTTTAAACATTTTTTTTGGTTTGCGGCGGTTTTTTTTAAGACTTGTTATACGCAACCGCGTATATAGCACTGCAGCAAGCTATCTTATTTTTTAGATAAAAATTAGGCTTCCAAAAATCGTATTTTTGGTTAATAAAAATTTAAATCGGTACGAGAATTTTAAACATTTTTTTTGGTTTGCGGCGGTTTTTTTTAAGACTTGTTATACGCAACCGCGTATATAGTACTGCAGCAAGCTATATTATTTTTTAGATAAAAATTAGGCTTGCAAAATCGTATTTTTGGTTAATAAAAATTTAAATCGGTACGAGAATTTTAAAAATTTTTTTCGGTTTGCGGCGGTCTTTTTCAAAACTTGTCATGTTCAACCGCGTTTATGGAACTGCAGCAAGATATATTATTTTTGAGATAAAAATTAGGCTTGCAAAAATCGTATTTTTGGTTAATAAAATTTTAAATCAGTACGAGAATTTTAAACATTTTTTTTCGGTTTGCGGCGGTCTTTTTTAAAACTTGTTATACGCAACCGCGTATATAGCACTGCAGCAAGCTAAATTATTTTTTAGATGGAAATTTGGCTTGCAAAAATCGTATTTTTGGTTAATAAAATTTTAAATCAGTACGAGAATTTTAAACATTTTTTTTTGGTTTGCGGCGGTTTTTTTTAAGACTTGTTATACGCAACCGCGTATATAGCACTGCAGCAAGCTAAATTATTTTTTAGATGGAAATTTGGCTTGCAAAAATCGTATTTTTGGTTAATAAAAATTTAAGTCGGTACGAGAATTTTAAACATTTTTTTCGGTTTGCGGCGGTATATTTCAAAACTTGTCATGTTCAACCGCGTATATGGAACTGCAGCAAGCTATATTATTTTAAATAGAAATTTGCCTTGCATAATTTGTATTTTTGGTTAATAAAATTTTAAATCAGTACGAGAATTTTAAACATTTTTTTTTCGGTTTGCGGCGGTTTTTTTTTTAAATTGTTATACGCAACTGCGTATATAGCACTGCAGCAAGCTAAATTATTTTTTAGATGGAAATTTGGCTTGCAAAAATCGTATTTTTGGTTAATAAAATTTTAAATCAGTACGAGAATTTTAAACATTTTTTTTCGGTTTGCGGCGGTTTTTTTTAAGACTTGTTATACGCAACCGCGTATATAGCACTGCAGCAAGCTATATTATTTTTTAGATAAAAATTAGGCTTGCAAAAATCGTATTTTTGGTTAATAAAATTTTAAATCAGTACGAGAATTTTAAACATTTTTTTTCGGTTTGCGGCGGTCTTTTTTAAAACTTGTTATACGCAACCGCGTATATAGCACTGCAGCAAGCTAAATTATTTTTTAGATGGAAATTTGGCTTGCAAAAATCGTATTTTTGGTTAATAAAATTTTAAATCAGTACGAGAATTTTAAACATTTTTTTTCGGTTTGCGGCGGTTTTTTTTAAGACTTGTTATACGCAACCGCGTATATAGCACTGCAGCAAGCTATATTATTTTTTAAATAAAAATTAGGCTTGCAAAAATTGTATTTTTGGTTAATAAAAATTTAAATCGGTACGAGAATTTTAAACATTTTTTTCGGTTTGCGGCGGTCTTTTTCAAAACTTGTCATGTTCAGCCGCGTATATGGAACTGCAGCAAGATATATTATTTTTTAAATAGAAATTTGTCTTGCAAAATTTGTATTTTTGGTTAATAAAATTTTAAATCAGTACGAGAATTTTAAACATTTTTTTCGGTTTGCGGCGGTTTTTTTTACAACTTGTTATACGCAACCGCGTATATAACACTGCAGCAAGCTAAATTATTTTTTAGATGGAAATTTGGCTTGCAAAAATCGTATTTTTGGTTAATAAAAATTTAAGTCGGTACGAGAATTTTAAACATTTTTTTTGGTTTGCGGCGGTATTTTTCAAAACTTGTCATGTTCAACCGCGTATATGGAACTGCAGCAAGCTATATTATTTTTTAAATAGAAATTTGCCTTGCAAAATTTGTATTTTTGGTTAATAAAATTTTTAAATCAGTACGAGAATTTTAAACATTTTTTTTCGGTTTGCGGCGGTCTTTTTTAAAACTTGTCATATGCAACCGCATATATAGAACTGCAGCAAGCTATATTATTTTTTAGATGGAAATTTGGTTTGCAAAAATCGTATTTTTGGTTAATAAAATTTTAAATCAGTACGAGAATTTTAAACATTTTTTTTCGGTTTGCGGCGGTTTTTTTTAAAACTTGTTATACGCAACTGCGTATATAGCACTGCAACAAGCTATATTATTTTTTAGATAAAAATTAAGCTTGCAAAAATCGTATTTTTGGTTAATAAAAATTTAAATCAGTACGAGAATTTTAAACATTTTTTTTGGTTTGCGGCGGTATTTTTCAAAACTTGTTATGTTTAACCGCGTTTATGGAACTGCAGCAAGCTATATTATTTTTTATATAGAAATTTGGCTTGCAAAATTTGTATTTTTGATTAATAAAAATTTAAATCAGTACGAAAATTTTAAACATTTTTTTTGGTTTGCGGCGGTTTTTTTTAAGACTTGTTATACGCAACCGCGTATATAGCACTGCAGCAAGCTATCTTATTTTTTAGATAAAAATTAGGCTTGCAAAAATTGTATTTTTGGTTAATAAAAATTTAAATCGGTACGAGAATTTTAAACATTTTTTTTTGGTTTGCGGCGGTTTTTTTTAAGACTTGTTATACGCAACCGCGTATATAGTACTGCAGCAAGCTATATTATTTTTTAGATAAAAATTAGGCTTGCAAAAATCGTATTTTTGGTTAATAAAAATTTAAATCGGTACGAGAATTTTAAACATTTTTTTCGGTTTGCGGCGGTCTTTTTCAAAACTTGTCATGTTCAACCGCGTTTATGGAACTGCAGCAAGATATATTATTTTTTAGATAAAAATTAGGCTTGCAAAAATCGTATTTTTGGTTAATAAAATTTTAAATCAGTACGAGAATTTTAAACATTTTTTTTCGGTTTGCGGCGGTTTTTTTTTAAGACTTGTTATACGCAACCGCGTATATAGCACTGCAGCAAGCTATATTATTTTTTAGATAAAAATTAGGCTTGCAAAAATCGTATTTTTGGTTAATAAAATTTTAAATCAGTACGAGAATTTTAAACATATTTTTTCGGTTTGCGGCGGTCTTTTTTAAAACTTGTTATACGCAACCGCGTATATAGCACTGCAGCAAGCTAAATTATTTTTTAGATGGAAATTTGGCTTGCAAAAATCGTATTTTTGGTTAATAAAATTTTAAATCAGTACGAGAATTTTAAACATTTTTTTTCGGTTTGTGGCGGTTTATTTAAGACTTGTTATACGCAACCGCGTATATAGCACTGCAGCAAGCTATATTATTTTTTAAATAAAAATTAGGCTTGCAAAAATCGTATTTTTGGTTAATAAAAATTTAAATCGGTACGAGAATTTTAAACATTTTTTTCGGTTTGCGGCGGTCTTTTTCAATACTTGTCATGTTCAGCCGCGTATATGGAACTGCAGCAAGATATATTATTTTTTAAATAGAAATTTGTCTTGCAAAATTTGTATTTTTGGTTAATAAAATTTTAAATCAGTACGAGAATTTTAAACATTTTTTTCGGTTTGCGACGGTTTTTTTTACAACTTGTTATACGCAACCGCGTATATAACACTGCAGCAAGCTAAATTATTTTTTAGATGGAAATTTGGCTTGCAAAAATCGTATTTTTGGTTAATAAAAATTTAAGTCGGTACGAGAATTTTAAACATTTTTTTTGGTTTGCGGCGGTATTTTTCAAAACTTGTCATGTTCAACCGCGTATATGGAACTGTAGCAAGCTATATTATTTTTTAAATAGAAATTTGCCTTGCAAAATTTGTATTTTTGGTTAATAAAATTTTTAAATCAGTACGAGAATTTTAAACATTTTTTTTCGGTTTGCGGCGGTCTTTTTTAAAACTTGTCATATGCAACCGCATATATAGAACTGCAGCAAGCTATATTATTTTTTAGATGGAAATTTGGTTTGCAAAAATCGTATTTTTGGTTAATAAAATTTTAAATCAGTACGAGAATTTTAAACATTTTTTTTCGGTTTGCGGCGGTTTTTTTTTAAAACTTGTTATACGCAACTGCGTATATAGCACTGCCACAAGCTATATTATTTTTTAGATAAAAATTAAGCTTGCAAAAATCGTATTTTTGGTTAATAAAAATTTAAATCAGTACGAGAATTTTAAACATTTTTTTTGGTTTGCGGCGGTATTTTTCAAAACTTGTTATGTTTAACCGCGTTTATGGAACTGCAGCAAGCTATATTATTTTTTATATAGAAATTTGGCTTGCAAAATTTGTATTTTTGATTAATAAAAATTTAAATCAGTACGAAAATTTTAAACATTTTTTTTGGTTTGCGGCGGTTTTTTTTAAGACTTGTTATACGCAACCGCGTATATAGCACTGCAGCAAGCTATCTTATTTTTTAGATAAAAATTAGGCTTGCAAAAATTGTATTTTTGGTTAATAAAAATTTAAATCGGTACGAGAATTTTAAACATTTTTTTTTGGTTTGCGGCGGTTTTTTTTAAGACTTGTTATACGCAACCGCGTATATAGTACTGCAGCAAGCTATATTATTTTTTAGATAAAAATTAGGCTTGCAAAAATCGTATTTTTGGTTAATAAAAATTTAAATCGGTACGAGAATTTTAAAGATTTTTTTCGGTTTGCGGCGGTCTTTTTCAAAACTTGTCATGTTCAACCGCGTTTATGGAACTGCAGCAAGATATATTATTTTTTAGATAAAAATTAGGCTTGCAAAAATCGTATTTTTGGTTAATAAAATTTTAAATCAGTACGAGAATTTTAAACATTTTTTTTCGGTTTGCGGCGGTCTTTTTTAAAACTTGTTATACGCAACCGCGTATATAGCACTGCAGCAAGCTAAATTATTTTTTAGATGAAAATTTGGCTTGCAAAAATCGTATTTTTGGTTAATAAAATTTTAAATCAGTACGAGAATTTTAAACATTTTTTTTGGTTTGCGGCGGTTTTTTTTAAGACTTGTTATACGCAACCGCGTATATAGCACTGCAGCAAGCTATATTATTTTTTAGATAAAAATTAGGCTTGCAAAAATCGTATTTTTGGTTAATAAAAATTTAAATCGGTACGAGAATTTTAAACATTTTTTTTGGTTTGCGGCGGTCTTTTTCAAAACTTGTCATGTTCAACCGCGTATATGGAACTGCAGCAAGATATATTATTTTTTAAATAGAAATTTGCCTTGCAAAATTTGTATTTTTGGTTAATCAAATTTTAAATCAGTACGAGAATTTTAAACATTTTTTTCGGTTTGCGGCGGTCTTTTTTACAACTTGTCATATGCAACCGCATATATAGAACTGCAGCAAGCTATATTATTTTTTAGATGGAAATTTGGCTTGCAAAAATCGTATTTTTGGTTAATAAAATTTTAAATCAGTACGAGAATTTTAAACATTTTTTTTCGGTTTGCGGCGGTTTTTTTTAAAACTTGTTATACGCAACCGCGTATATAGCACTGCAGCAAGCTAAATTATTTTTTAGATGGAAATTTGGCTTGCAAAAATCGTATTTTTGGTTAATAAAAATTTAAGTCGGTACGAGAATTTTAAACATTTTTTTTGGTTTGCGGCGGTATTTTTCAAAACTTGTCATGTTCAACCGCGTATATGGAACTGCAGCAAGCTATATTATTTTTTAAATAAAAATTTGCCTTGCAAAATTTGTATTTTTGGTTAATAAAATTTTTAAATCAGTACGAGAATTTTTAACATTTTTTTTTGGTTTGCGGCGGTTTCTTTTAAAACTTGTTATACGCAACCGCGTATATAGCACTGCAGCAAGCTAAATTATTTTTTAGATGGAAATTTGGCTTGCAAAAATCGTATTTTTGGTTAATAAAATTTTAAATCAGTACGAGAATTTTAAACATTTTTTTTCGGTTTGCGGCGGTTTTTTTTAAGACTTGTTATACGCAACCGCGTATATAGCACTGCAGCAAGCTATATTATTTTTTATATAAAAATTAGGCTTGCAAAAATCGTATTATTGGTTAATAAAAATTTAAATCGGTACGAGAATTTTAAACATTTTTTTCGGTTTGCGGCGGTCTTTTTTAAAACTTGTTATACGCAACCGCGTATATAGCACTGCAGCAAGCTAAATTATTTTTTAGATGGAAATTTGGCTTGCAAAAATCGTGTTTTTGGTTAATAAAATTTTAAATCAGTACGAGAATTTTAAACATTTTTTTTCGGTTTGCGGCGGTTTCTTTTAAAACTTGTTATACGCAACCGCGTATATAGCACTGCAGCAAGCTAAATTATTTTTTAGATGGAAATTTGGCTTGCAAAAATCGTATTTTTGGTTAATAAAATTTTAAATCAGTACGAGAATTTTAAACATTTTTTTTCGGTTTGCGGCGGTTTTTTTTAAGACTTGTTATACGCAACCGCGTATATAGCACTGCAGCAAGCTATATTATTTTTTATATAAAAATTAGGCTTGCAAAAATCGTATTATTGGTTAATAAAAATTTAAATCGGTACGAGAATTTTAAACATTTTTTTCGGTTTGCGGCGGTCTTTTTTAAAACTTGTTATACGCAACCGCGTATATAGCACTGCAGCAAGCTAAATTATTTTTTAGATGGAAATTTGGCTTGCAAAAATCGTATTTTTGGTTAATAAAATTTTAAATCAGTACGAGAATTTTAAACATTTTTTTTTCGGTTTGCGGCGGTTTTTTTCAAAACTTGTCATGTTCAACCGCGTATATAGAACTGCAGCAAGATATATTATTTTTTAAATAGAAATTTGCCTTGCAAAATTTGTATTTTTGGTTAATCAAATTTTAAATCAGTACGAGAATTTTAAACATTTTTTTCGGTTTGTGGCGGTCTTTTTTACAACTTGTTATACGCAACCGCGTATATAGCACTGCAGCAAGCTATATTATTTTTTAGATAAAAATTAAGCTTGCAAAAATCGTATTTTTGGTTAATAAAAATTTAAATCAGTACGAGAATTTTAAACATCTTTTTTGGTTTGCGGCGGTATTTTTCAAAACTTGTTATGTTTAACCGCGTTTATAGAACTGCAGCAAGCTATATTATTTTTTAAATAGAAATTTGCCTTGCAAAATTTGTATTTTTGGTTAATAAAATTTTTAAATCAGTACGAGAATTTTAAACTTTTTTTTCGGTTTGCGGCGGTCTTTTTTAAAACTTGTCATATGCAACCGCATATATAGAACTGCAGCAAGCTATATTATTTTTTAGATGGAAATTTGGCTTGCAAAAATCGTATTTTTGGTTAATAAAATTTTAAATCAGTACGAAATTTTAAACATTTTTTTTCGGTGTGCGGCGGTTTTTTTTTAAACTTGTTATACGCAACCGCGTATATAGCACTGCAGCAAGCTAAATTATTTTTTAGATGGAAATTTGGCTTGCAAAAATCGTATTTTTGGTTAATAAAAATTTAAGTCGGTACGAGAATTGTAAACATTTTTTTTTGGTTTGCGGCGGTATTTTTCAAAACTTGTCATGTTCAACCGCGTATATGGAACTGCAGCAAGCTATATTATTTTTTAAATAGAAATTTGCCTTGCAAAATTTGTATTTTTGGTTAATAAAATTTTAAATCAGTACGAGAATTTTAAACATTTTTTTTCGGTTTGCAGCGGTTTTTTTTAAGACTTGTTATACGCAACCGCGTATATAGCACTGCAGCAAGCTATATTATTTTTTATATAAAAATTAGGCTTGCAAAAATCGTATTATTGGTTAATAAAAATTTAAATCGGTACGAGAATTTTAAACATTTTTTTCGGTTTGCGGCGGTTTTTTTTAAAACTTGTTATACGCAACCGCGTATATAGCACTGCAGCAAGCTAAATTATTTTTTAGATGGAAATTTGGCTTGCAAAAATCGTATTTTTGGTTAATAAAATTTTAAATCAGTACGAGAATTTTAAACATTTTTTTTCGGTTTGCGGCGGTTTTTTTTAAGACTTGTTATACGCAACCGCGTATATAGCACTGCAGCAAGCTATATTATTTTTTATATAAAAATTAGGCTTGCAAAAATCGTATTTTTGGTTAATAAAAATTTAAATCGGTACGAGAATTTTAAACATTTTTTTCGGTTTGCGGCGGTCTTTTTCAAAACTTGTCATGTTCAACCGCGTATATGGAACTGCAGCAAGATATATTATTTTTTAAATAGAAATTTGCCTTGCAAAATTTGTATTTTTGGTTAATCAAATTTTAAATCAGTACGAGAATTTTAAACATTTTTTTCGGTTTGCGGCGGTCTTTTTTACAACTTGTTATACGCAACCGCGTATATAGCACTGCAGCAAGCTATATTATTTTTTAGATAAAAATTAAGCTTGCAAAAATCGAATTTTTGGTTAATAAAAATTTAAATCAGTACGAGAATTTTAAACATTTTTTTTGGTTTGCGGCGGTATTTTTCAAAACTTGTTATGTTTAACCGCGTTTATGGAACTGCAGCAAGCTATATTATTTTTTAAATAGAAATTTGCCTTGCAAAATTTGTATTTTTGGTTAATAAAATTTTTAAATCAGTACGAGAATTTTAAACTTTTTTTTCGGTTTGCGGCGGTCTTTTTTAAAACTTGTCATATGCAACCGCATATATAGAACTGCAGCAAGCTATATTATTTTTTAGATGGAAATTTGGCTTGCAAAAATCGTATTTTTGGTTAATAAAATTTTAAATCAGTACGAGAATTTTAAACATTTTTTTTCGGTGTGCGGCGGTTTTTTTTAAAACTTGTTATACGCAACCGCGTATATAGCACTGCAGCAAGCTAAATTATTTTTTAGATGGAAATTTGGCTTGCAAAAATCGTATTTTTGGTTAATAAAAATTTAAGTCGGTACGAGAATTTTAAACATTTTTTTTCGGTTTGCGGCGGTCTTTTTTAAAACTTTTCATGTTCAACCGCGTATATGGAACTGCAGCAAGCTATATTATTTTTTAGATGGAAATTTGGCTTGCAAAAATCGTATTTTTGGTTAATAAAATTTTAAATCAGTACGAGAATTTTAAACATTTTTTTTCGGTTTGCGGCGGTTTTTTTTAAGACTTGTTATACGCAACCGCGTATATAGCACTGCAGCAAGCTATATTATTTTTTATATAAAAATTAGGCTTGCAAAAATCGTATTATTGGTTAATAAAAATTTAAATCGGTACGAGAATTTTAAACATTTTTTTCGGTTTGCGGCGGTCTTTTTCAAAACCTGTCATGTTCAACCGCGTATATGGAACTGCAGCAAGATATATTATTTTTTAAATAGAAATTTGCCTTGAAAAATTTGTATTTTTGGTTAATAAAATTTTAAATCAGTACGAGAATTTTAAACATTTTTTTCGGTTTGCGGCGGTCTTTTTTACAACTCGTTATACGCAACCGCGTATATAGCACTGCAGCAAGCTAAATTATTTTTTAGATGGAAATTTGGCTTGCAAAAATCGTATTTTTGGTTAATAAAAATTTAAGTCGGTACGAGAATTTTAAACATTTTTTTCGGTTTGCGGCGGTATTTTTCAAAACTTGTCATGTTCAACCGCGTATATGGAACTGCAGCAAGCTATATTATTTTATAAATAGAAATTTGCCTTGCAAAATTTGTATTTTTGGTTAATAAAATTTTTAAATCAGTACGAGAATTTTAAACATTTTTTTCGGTTTGCGGCGGTTTTTTTTAAAACTTGTTATACGCAACCGCGTATATAGCACTGCAGCAAGCTAAATTATTTTTTAGATGGAAATTTGGCTTGCAAAAATCGTATTTTTGGTTAATAAAATTTTAAATCAGTACGAGAATTTTAAAAAAAAAAAATCGGTTTGCGGCGGTTTTTTTTTAAAACTTGTTATACGCAACCGCGTATATAGCACTGCAGCAAGCTATATTATTTTTTATATAAAAATTAGGCTTGCAAAAATCGTATTTTTGGTTAATAAAAATTTAAATCGGTACGAGAATTTTAAACATTTTTTTCGGTTTGCGGCGGTCTTTTTCAAAACTTGTCATGTTCAACCGCGTATATGGAACTGCAGCAAGATATATTATTTTTTAAATAGAAATTTGCCTTGCAAAATTTGTATTTTTGGTTAATCAAATTTTAAATCAGTACGAGAATTTTAAACATTTTTTTCGGTTTGCGGCGGTCTTTTTTACAACTTGTTATACGCAACCGCGTATATAGCACTGCAGCAAGCTATATTATTTTTTAGATAAAAATTAAGCTTGCAAAAATCGTATTTTTGGTTAATAAAAATTTAAATCAGTACGAGAATTTTAAACATTTTTTTTGGTTTGCGGCGGTATTTTTCAAAACTTGTTATGTTTAACCGCGTTTATGGAACTGCAGCAAGCTATATTATTTTTTAAATAGAAATTTGCCTTGCAAAATTTGTATTTTTGGTTAATAAAATTTTTAAATCAGTACGAGAATTTTAAACTTTTTTTTCGGTTTGCGGCGGTCTTTTTTAAAACTTGTCATATGCAACCGCATATATAGAACTGCAGAAAGCTATATTATTTTTTAGATGGAAATTTGGCTTGCAAAAATCGTATTTTTGGTTAATAAAATTTTAAATCAGTTCGAGAATTTTAAACATTTTTTTTCGGTGTGCGGCGGTT
Organism: Cryptophagus acutangulus; assembly: GCA_963556235.1. Classification (NCBI taxonomy): domain Eukaryota; kingdom Metazoa; phylum Arthropoda; class Insecta; order Coleoptera; family Cryptophagidae; genus Cryptophagus; species Cryptophagus acutangulus. The sequence continues at coordinate 108,967 of CAUVYR010000083.1, read as the reverse complement.
TTTTTTAAAACTTGTTATACGCAACCGCGTATATAGCACTGCAGCAAGCTAAATTATTTTTTAGATGGAAATTTGGCTTGCAAAAATCGTATTTTTGGTTAATAAAAATTTAAGTCGGTACGAGAATTTTAAACATTTTTTTTGGTTTGCGGCGGTATTTTTCAAAACTTGTCATGTTCAACCGCGTATATGGAACTGCAGCAAGCTATATTATTTTTTAAATAGAAATTTGCCTTGCAAAATTTGTATTTTTGGTTAATAAATTTTTTAAATCAGTACGAGAATTTTAAACATTTTTTTTCGGTTTGCGGCGGTTTTTTTTAAAACTTGTTATACGCAACCGCGTATATAGCACTGCAGCAAGCTAAATTATTTTTTAGATGGAAATTTGGCTTGCAAAAATCGTATTTTTGGTTAATAAAATTTTAAATCAGTACGAGAATTTTAAACATTTTTTTTCGGTTTGCGGCGGTTTTTTTTAAGACTTGTTATACGCAACCGCGTATATAGCACTGCAGCAAGCTATATTATTTTTTATATAAAAATTAGGCTTGCAAAAATCGTATTATTGGTTAATAAAAATTTAAATCGGTACGAAAATTTTAAACATTTTTTTCGGTTTGCGGCGGTCTTTTTCAAAACTTGTCATGTTCAACCGCGTATATAGCACTGCAGCAAGCTAAATTATTTTTTAGATGGAAATTTGGCTTGCAAAAATCGTATTTTTGGTTAATAAAAATTTAAGTCGGTACGAGAATTTTAAACATTTTTTTTCGGTTTGCGGAGGTCTTTTTTAAAACTTTTCATGTTCAACCGCGTATATGGAACTGCAGCAAGCTATATTATTTTTTAGATGGAAATTTGGCTTGCAAAAATCGTATTTTTGGTTAATAAAATTTTAAATCAGTACGAGAATTTTAAACATTTTTTTTCGGTTTGCGGCGGTTTTTTTTAAGACTTGTTATACGCAACCGCGTATATAGCACTGCAGCAAGCTATATTATTTTTTATATAAAAATTAGGCTTGCAAAAATCGTATTATTGGTTAATAAAAATTTAAATCGGTACGAGAATTTTAAACATTTTTTTCGGTTTGCGGCGGTCTTTTTCAAAAACCTGTCATGTTCAACCCGCGTATATGGAACTGCAGCAAGATATGTTATTTTTTAAATAGAAATTTGCCTTGAAAAATTTGTATTTTTGGTTAATAAAATTTTAAATCAGTACGAGAATTTTAAACATTTTTTTCGGTTTTGCGGCGGTCTTTTTTACAACTCGTTATACGCAACCGCGTATATAGCACTGCAGCAAGCTAAATTATTTTTTAGATGGAAATTTGGCTTGCAAAAATCGTATTTTTGGTTAATAAAAAATTTAAGTCGGTAACGAGAATTTTAAACATTTTTTTCGGTTTGCGGCGGTATTTTTCAAAACTTGTCATGTTCAACCGCGTATATAGCACTGCAGCAAGCTAAATTATTTTTTAGATGGAAATTTGGCTTGCAAAAATCGTATTTTTTGGTTAATAAAAATTTAAGTCGGTACGAGAATTTTAAACATTTTTTTTCGGTTTGCGGCGGTCTTTTTTAAAACTTTTCATGTTCAACCGCGTATATTGGAACTGCAGCAAGCTATATTATTTTTTAGATGGAAATTTGGCTTGCAAAAATCGTATTTTTGGTTAATAAAATTTTAAATCAGTACGAGAATTTTAAACATTTTTTTTCGGTTTGCGGCGGTTTTTTTTTAAGACTTGTTATACGCAACCGCGTATATAGCACTGCAGCAAGCTATATTATTTTTTATATAAAAATTAGGCTTGCAAAAATCGTATTATTGGTTAATAAAAATTTAAATCGGTACGAGAATTTTAAACATTTTTTTCGGTTTTGCGGCGGTCTTTTCAAAACCTGTTCATGTTCAACCGCGTATATGGAACTGCAGCAAGATATATTATTTTTTAAATAGAAATTTGCCCTTGAAAAATTTGTATTTTTGTGTTAATAAAATTTTAAATCAGTACGAGAATTTTAAACATTTTTTCGGTTTGCGGCGGTCTTTTTTACAACTCGTTATACGCAACCGCGTATATAGCACTGCAGCAAGCTAAATTATTTTTTAGATGGAAATTTGGCTTGCAAAAATCGTATTTTTGGTTAATAAAAATTTAAGTCGGTACGAGAATTTTTAAACATTTTTTTTCGGTTTGCGGCGGTATTTTTCAAAACTTGTCATGTTCAAACCGCGTATATGGAACTGCAGCAAGCTATATTATTTTATAAATAGAAATTTGCCTTGCAAAATTTGTATTTTTGGTTAATAAAATTTTTAAATCAGTACGAGAATTTTAAACATTTTTTTCGGTTTGCGGCGTTTTTTTTTAAAACTTGTTATACGCAACCGCGTATATAGCACTGCAGCAAGCTTAATTATTTTTTAGATGGAAATTTGGCTTGCAAAAATCGTATTTTTGGTTAATAAAATTTTAAATCAGTACGAGAATTTTAAAAAAAAAAAAATTCGGTTTGCGGCGGTTTTTTTTTAAAACTTGTTATACGCAACCGCGTATATAGCACTGCAGCAAGCTATATTATTTTTTATTATAAAAATTAGGCTTGCAAAAATCGTATTTTTGGTTAATAAAAATTTAAATCGGTACGAGAATTTTAAACATTTTTTTCGGTTTGCGGCGGTCTTTTTCAAAACTTGTCATGTTCAACCGCGTATATGGAACTGCAGCAAGATATATTATTTTTTAAGTAGCAAATTTGCCTTGCAAAATTTGTATTTTTGGTTAATCAAATTTTAAATCAGTACGAGAATTTTAAACATTTTTTTCGGTTTGCGGCGGTCTTTTTTACAACTTGTTATACGCAACCGCGTATATAGCACTGCAGCAAGCTATATTATTTTTTAGATAAAAATTAAGCTTGCAAAAATCGTATTTTTGGTTAATAAAAATTTAAATCAGTACGAGAATTTTAAACATTTTTTTTGGTTTGCGGCGGTATTTTTTTCAAAACTTGTTATGTTTAACCGCGTTTATGGAACTGCAGCAAGCTATATTATTTTTTAAATAGAAATTTGCCTTGCAAAATTTGTATTTTTGGTTAATAAAATTTTTAAATCAGTACGAGAATTTTAAACTTTTTTTTCGGTTTGCGGCGGTCTTTTTTAAAACTTGTCATATGCAACCGCATATATAGAACTGCAGCAAGCTATATTATTTTTTAGATGGAAATTTGGCTTGCAAAAATCGTATTTTTGGTTAATAAAATTTTTAAATCAGTACGAGAATTTTAAACATTTTTTTTCGGTGTGCGGCGGTTTTTTTTTAAAAACTTGTTATACGCAACCGCGTATATAGCACTGCAGCAAGCTAAATTATTTTTTAGATGGAAATTTGGCTTGCAAAAATCGTATTTTTGGTTAATAAAAATTTAAGTCGGTACGAGAATTTTAAAAAATTTTTTTGGTTTGCGGCGGTATTTTTCAAAACTTGTCATGTTCAACCGCGTATATGGAACTGCAGCAAGATATATTATTTTTTAAATAGACATTTGCCTTGCAAAATTTGTATTTTTGGTTAATAAAATTTTAAATCAGTACGAGAATTTTATAAATTTTTTTCGGTTTGCGGCGGTCTTTTTTACAACTTGTTATACGCAACCGCGTATATAGCACTGCAGCAAGCTAAATTATTTTTAGATGGAAATTTGGCTTGCAAAAATCGTATTTTTGGTTAATAAAAATTTAAGTCGGTACGAGAATTTTAAACATTTTTTTGGTTTGCGGCGGTTTTTTTTAAAACTTGTTATACGCAACCGCGTATATAGCACTGCAGCAGCTAAATTATTTTTTAGATGGAAATTTGGCTTGCAAAAATCGTATTTTTCGGTTAATAAAATTTTAAATCAGTACGAGAATTTTAAACATTTTTTTTCGGTTTGCGGCGGTTTTTTTTAAGACTTGTTATACGCAACCGCGTATATAGCACTGCAGCAAGCTATATTATTTTTTATATAAAAATTAGGCTTGCAAAAATCGTATTATTGGTTAATAAAAATTTAAATCGGTACGAAAATTTTAAACATTTTTTTTCGGTTTGCGGCGGTCTTTTTCAAAACTTGTCATGTTCAACCGCGTATATGGAACTGCAGCAAGATATATTATTTTTTAAATAGAAATTTGCCTTGCAAAATTTGTATTTTTGGTTAATAAAATTTTAAATCAGTACGAGAATTTTAAATATTTTTTTTTGGTTTGCGGCGGTCTTTTTTACAACTTGTCATGTTCAACCGCGTATATGGAACTGCAGCAAGCTATATTATTTTATAAATAGAAATTTGCCTTGCAAAATTTGTATTTTTGGTTAATAAAATTTTTAAATCAGTACGAGAATTTTAAACACTTTTTTTCGGTTTGCGGCGGTCTTTTTTTAGAACTTGTCATATGCAACCGCATATATAGAACTGCAGCAAGCTATATTAATTTTTTAGATGGAAATTTGGGCTTGCAAAAATCGTATTTTTGGTTAATAAAATTTTTAAATCAGTACGAGAATTTTAAACATTTTTTTTCGGTTTGCGGCGGTTTTTTTTAAAACTTGTTATACGCAACTGCGTATATAGCACTGCAACAAGCTATATTATTTTTTAGATAAAAAATTAAGCTTGCAAAAATCGTATTTTTTGGTTAATAAAAATTTAAATCAGTACGAGAATTTTAAACATTTTTTTTTGGTTTGCGGCGGTATTTTTCAAAACTTGTTATGTTTAACCGCGTTTATGGAACTGCAGCAAGCTATATTATTTTTTAAATAGAAATTTGCTTTGCAAAATTTGTATTTTTGGTTAATAAAATTTTTAAATCAGTACGAGAATTTTAAACTTTTTTTTTCGGTTTGCGGCGGTCTTTTATAAAACTTGTCATATGCAACCGCATATATAGAACTGCAGCAAGCTATATTATTTTTTAGATAAAAATTAAGCTTGCAAAAATCGTATTTTTGGTTAATAAAAATTTAAATCAGTACGAGAATTTTAAACATTTTTTTTTCGTTTGCGGCGGTATTTTTCAAAACTTGTTTTGTTTAACCGCGTTTATGAAACTGCAGCAAGCTATATTATTTTTTAAATAGAAATTTGGCTTGCAAAATTTGTATTTTTGATTAATAAAAATTTAAATCAGTACGAAAATTTTAAACATTTTTTTTGGTTTGCGGCGGTCTTTTTTAAAACTTGTTATATGCAACCGCGTATATAGCACTGCAGCAAGCTAAATTATTTTTTAGATGGAAATTTGGCTTGCAAAAATTGTATTTTTGGTTAATAAAATTTTAAATCAGTACGAGAATTTTAAACATTTTTTTTTGGTTTGCGGCGGTTTTTTTTAAGACTTGTTATACGCAACCGCGTATATAGCACTGCAGCAAGCTATATTATTTTTTAGATAAAAATTAGGCTTGCAAAAATCGTATTTTTAGTTAATAAAAATTTAAATCGGTACGAGAATTTTAAACATTTTTTTCGGCTTGCGGCGGTTTTTTTTAAGACTTGTTATACACAACCGCGTATATAGCACTGCAGCAAGCTATATTATTTTTTCGATAAAAATTAGGCTTGCAAAAATCGTATTTTTGGTTAATAAAAATTTAAATCGGTACGAGAATTTTAAACATTTTTTTCGGTTTGCGGCGGTCTTTTTCAAAACTTGTCATGTTCAACCGCGTATATGGAACTGCAGCAAGATATATTATTTTTTAGATAAAAATTAGGCTTGCAAAAATCGTATTTTTGGTTAATAAAATTTTAAATCAGTACGAGAATTTTAAACATTTTTTTTCGGTTTGCGGCGGTCTTTTTTAAAACTTGTTATACGCAACCGCGTATATAGCACTTCAGCAAGCTAAATTATTTTTTAGATGGAAATTTGGCTTGCAAAAATCGTATTTTTGGTTAATAAAATTTTAAATCAGTACGAGAATTTTAAACATTATTTTTTGGTTTGCGGCCGTTTTTTTTAAGACTTGTTATACGCAACCGCGTATATAGCACTGCAGCAAGCTATATTATTTTTTAGATAAAAATTAGGCTTGCAAAAATCGTATTTTTGGTTAATAAAAATTTAAATCGGTACGAGAATTTTAAACATTTTTTTCGGTTTGCGGCGGTCTTTTTCGAAACTTGTCATGTTCAACCGCGTATATGGAACTGCAGCAAGATATATTATTTTTTAAATAGAAATTTGCCTTGCAAAATTTGTATTTTTGGTTAATAAAATTTTAAATCAGTACGAGAATTTTATAAATTTTTTTCGGTTTGCGGCGGTCTTTTTTACAACTTGTTATACGCAACCGCGTATATAGCACTGCAGCAAGCTAAATTATTTTTAGATGGAAAAAAGGCTTGCAAAAATCGTATTTTTGGTTAATAAAAATTTAAGTCGGTACGAGAATTTTAAACATTTTTTTTGGTTTGCGGCGGTATTTTTCAAAACTTGTCATGTTCAACCGCGTATATGGAACTGCAGCAAGATATATTATTTTTTAAATAGAAATTTTGCCTTGCAAAATTTGTATTTTTGGTTAATCAAATTTAAATCAGTACGAGAATTTTAAACATTTTTTTCGGTTTGCGGCGGTCTTTTTTACAACTTGTTATACGCAACCGCGTATATAGCACTGCAGCAAGTTATATTATTTTTTAGATAAAAATTAAGCTTGCAAAAATCGTATTTTTGGTTAATAAAAATTTAAATCAGTACGAGAATTTTAAACATTTTTTTGGTTTGCGGCGGTATTTTTCAAAACTTGTTATGTTTAACCGCGTTTATGGAACTGCAGCAAGCTATATTATTTTTTAAATAGAAATTTGCCTTGCAAAATTTGTATTTTTGGTTAATAAAATTTTTAAATCAGTACGAGAATTTTAAACTTATTTTTCGGTTTGCGGCGGTCTTTTTTAAAACTTGTCATATGCAACCGCATATATAGAACTGCAGCAAGCTATATTATTTTTTAGATGGAAATTTGGCTTGCAAAAATCGTATTTTTGGTTAATAAAATTTTAAATCAGTACGAGAATTTTAAACATTTTTTTTCGGTGTGCGGCGGTTTTTTTTTTGAAACTTGTTATACGCAACCGCGTATATAGCACTGCAGCAAGCTAAATTATTTTTTAGATGGAAATTTGGCTTGCAAAAATCGTATTTTTGGTTATAAAAATTTAAGTCGGTACGAGAATTTTAAACATTTTTTTTGGTTTGCGGCGGTATTTTTCAAAACTTGTCATGTTCAACCGCGTATATGGAACTGCAGCAAGCTATATTATTTTTTAAATAGAAATTTGCCTTGCAAAATTTGTATTTTTGGTTAATAAATTTTTTAAATCAGTACGAGAATTTTAAACATTTTTTTTCGGTTTGCGGCGGTCTTTTTTAAAACTTGTCATATGCAACCGCATATATAGAACTGCAGCAAGCTATATTATTTTTTAGATGGAAATTTGGCTTGCAAAAATCGTATTTTTGGTTAATAAAACTTTAAATCAGTACGAGAATTTTAAACATTATTTTTCGGTTTGCGGCGGTTTTTTTTAAAACTTGTTATACGCAACCGCGTATATAGCACTGCAGCAAGCTAAATTATTTTTTAGATGGAAATTTGGCTTGCAAAAATCGTATTTTTGGTTAATAAAATTTTAAATCAATACGAGAATTTTAATCATTTTTTTTCGGTTTGCGGCGATTTTTTTTAAGACTTGTTATACGCAACCGCGTATATAGCACTGCAGCAAGCTATATTATTTTTTATATAAAAATTAGGCTTGCAAAAATCGTATTATTGGTTAATAAAAATTTAAATCGGTACGAAAATTTTAAACATTTTTTTCGGTTTGCGGCGGTCTTTTTCAAAACTTGTCATGTTCAACCGCGTATATGGAACTGCAGCAAGATATATTATTTTTTAAATAGAAATTTGCCTTGCAAAATTTGTATTTTTGGTTAATAAAATTTTAAATCAGTACGAGAATTTTAAACATTTTTTTTGGTTTGCGGCGGTCTTTTTTACAACTTGTCATGTTCAACCGCGTATATGGAACTGCAGCAAGCTATATTATTTTATAAATAGAAATTTGCCTTGCAAAATTTGTATTTTTGGTTAATAAAATTTTTAAATCAGTACGAGAATTTTAAACACTTTTTTTCGGTTTGCGGCGGTCTTTTTTAGAACTTGTCATATGCAACCGCATATATAGAACTGCAGCAAGCTATATTATTTTTTAGATGGAAATTTGGCTTGCAAAAATCGTATTTTTGGTTAATAAAATTTTTAAATCAGTACGAGAATTTTAAACATTTTTTTTCGGTTTGCGGCGGTTTTTTTTAAAACTTGTTATACGCAACTGCGTATATAGCACTGCAACAAGCTATATTATTTTTTAGATAAAAATTAAGCTTGCAAAAATCGTATTTTTGGTTAATAAAAATTTAAATCAGTACGAGAATTTTAAACATTTTTTTTGGTTTGCGGCGGTATTTTTCAAAACTTGTTTTGTTTAACCGCGTTTATGAAACTGCAGCAAGCTATATTATTTTTTAAATAGAAATTTGGCTTGCAAAATTTGTATTTTTGATTAATAAAAATTTAAATCAGTACGAAAATTTTAAACATTTTTTTTGGTTTGCGGCGGTCTTTTTTAAAACTTGTTATACGCAACCGCGTATATAGCACTGCAGCAAGCTAAATTATTTTTTAGATGGAAATTTGGCTTGCAAAAATTGTATTTTTGGTTAATAAAATTTTAAATCAGTACGAGAATTTTAAACATTTTTTTTTGGTTTGCGGCGGTTTTTTTAAGACTTGTTATACGCAACCGCGTATATAGCACTGCAGCAAGCTATATTATTTTTTAGATAAAAATTAGGCTTGCAAAAATCGTATTTTTAGTTAATAAAAATTTAAATCGGTACGAGAATTTTAAACATTTTTTTCGGCTTGCGGCGGTTTTTTTTAAGACTTGTTATACACAACCGCGTATATAGCACTGCAGCAAGCTATATTATTTTTTCGATAAAAATTAGGCTTGCAAAAATCGTATTTTTGGTTAATAAAAATTTAAATCGGTACGAGAATTTTAAACATTTTTTTCGGTTTGCGGCGGTCTTTTTCAAAACTTGTCATGTTCAACCGCGTATATGGAACTGCAGCAAGATATATTATTTTTTAGATAAAAATTAGGCTTGCAAAAATCGTATTTTTGGTTAATAAAATTTTAAATCAGTACGAGAATTTTAAACATTTTTTTTCGGTTTGCGGCGGTCTTTTTTAAAACTTGTTATACGCAACCGCGTATATAGCACTGCAGCAAGCTAAATTATTTTTTAGATGGAAATTTGGCTTGCAAAAATCGTATTTTTGGTTAATAAAATTTTAAATCAGTACGAGAATTTTAAACATTATTTTTTGGTTTGCGGCCGTTTTTTTTAAGACTTGTTATACGCAACCGCGTATATAGCACTGCAGCAAGCTATATTATTTTTTAGATAAAAATTAGGCTTGCAAAAATCGTATTTTTGGTTAATAAAAATTTAAATCGGTACGAGAATTTTAAACATTTTTTTCGGTTTGCGGCGGTCTTTTTCGAAACTTGTCATGTTCAACCGCGTATATGGAACTGCAGCAAGATATATTATTTTTTAAATAGAAATTTGCCTTGCAAAATTTGTATTTTTGGTTAATAAAATTTTAAATCAGTACGAGAATTTTATAAATTTTTTTCGGTTTGCGGCGGTCTTTTTTACAACTTGTTATACGCAACCGCGTATATAGCACTGCAGCAAGCTAAATTATTTTTAGATGGAAAAAAGGCTTGCAAAAATCGTATTTTTGGTTAATAAAAATTTAAGTCGGTACGAGAATTTTAAACATTTTTTTTGGTTTGCGGCGGTATTTTTCAAAACTTGTCATGTTCAACCGCGTATATGGAACTGCAGCAAGATATATTATTTTTTAAATAGAAATTTGCCTTGCAAAATTTGTATTTTTGGTTAATCAAATTTTAAATCAGTACGAGAATTTTAAACATTTTTTTCGGTTTGCGGCGGTCTTTTTTACAACTTGTTATACGCAACCGCGTATCTAGCACTGCAGCAAGTTATATTATTTTTTAGATAAAAATTAAGCTTGCAAAAATCGTATTTTTGGTTAATAAAAATTTAAATCAGTACGAGAATTTTAAACATTTTTTTTGGTTTGCGGCGGTATTTTTCAAAACTTGTTATGTTTAACCGCGTTTATGGAACTGCAGCAAGCTATATTATTTTTTAAATAGAAATTTGCCTTGCAAAATTTGTATTTTTGGTTAATAAAATTTTTAAATCAGTACGAGAATTTTAAACTTTTTTTTCGGTTTGCGGCGGTCTTTTTTAAAACTTGTCATATGCAACCGCATATATAGAACTGCAGCAAGCTATATTATTTTTTAGATGGAAATTTGGCTTGCAAAAATCGTATTTTTGGTTAATAAAATTTTAAATCAGTACGAGAATTTTAAACATTTTTTTTCGGTGTGCGGCGGTTTTTTTTTAAAACTTGTTATACGCAACCGCGTATATAGCACTGCAGCAAGCTAAATTATTTTTTAGATGGAAATTTGGCTTGCAAAAATCGTATTTTTGGTTAATAAAAATTTAAGTCGGTACGAGAATTTTAAACATTTTTTTTGGTTTGCGGCGGTATTTTTCAAAACTTGTCATGTTCAACCGCGTATATGGAACTGCAGCAAGCTATATTATTTTTTAAATAGAAATTTGCCTTGCAAAATTTGTATTTTTGGTTAATAAATTTTTTAAATCAGTACGAGAATTTTAAACATTTTTTTTCGGTTTGCGGCGGTCTTTTTTAAAACTTGTCATATGCAACCGCATATATAGAACTGCAGCAAGCTATATTATTTTTTAGATGGAAATTTGGCTTGCAAAAATCGTATTTTTGGTTAATAAAACTTTAAATCAGTACGAGAATTTTAAACATTTTTTTTCGGTTTGCGGCGGTTTTTTTTAAAACTTGTTATACGCAACCGCGTATATAGCACTGCAGCAAGCTAAATTATTTTTTAGATGGAAATTTGGCTTGCAAAAATCGTATTTTTGGTTAATAAAATTTTAAATCAGTACGAGAATTTTAAACATTTTTTTTCGGTTTGCGGCGATTTTTTTTAAGACTTGTTATACGCAACCGCGTATATAGCACTGCAGCAAGCTATATTATTTTTTATATAAAAATTAGGCTTGCAAAAATCGTATTATTGGTTAATAAAAATTTAAATCGGTACGAAAATTTTAAACATTTTTTTCGGTTTGCGGCGGTCTTTTTCAAAACTTGTCATGTTCAACCGCGTATATGGAACTGCAGCAAGATATATTATTTTTTAAATAGAAATTTGCCTTGCAAAATTTGTATTTTTGGTTAATAAAATTTTAAATCAGTACGAGAATTTTAAACATTTTTTTTGGTTTGCGGCGGTCTTTTTTACAACTTGTCATGTTCAACCGCGTATATGGAACTGCAGCAAGCTATATTATTTTATAAATAGAAATTTGCCTTGCAAAATTTGTATTTTTGGTTAATAAAATTTTTAAATCAGTACGAGAATTTTAAACATTTTTTTTCGGTTTGCGGCGGTCTTTTTTAGAACTTGTCATATGCAACCGCATATATAGAACTGCAGCAAGCTATATTATTTTTTAGATGGAAATTTGGCTTGCAAAAATCGTATTTTTGGTTAATAAAATTTTAAATCAGTACGAGAATTTTAAACATTTTTTTTCGGTTTGCGGCGGTTTTTTTTAAAACTTGTTATACGCAACTGCGTATATAGCACTGCAACAAGCTATATTATTTTTTAGATAAAAATTAAGCTTGCAAAAATCGTATTTTTGGTTAATAAAAATTTAAATCAGTACGAGAATTTTAAACATTTTTTTTTGGTTTGCGGCGGTATTTTTCAAAACTTGTTATGTTTAACCGCGTTTATGGAACTGCAGCAAGCTATATTATTTTTTAAATAGAAATTTGCTTTGCAAAATTTGTATTTTTGGTTAATAAAATTTTTAAATCAGTACGAGAATTTTAAACTTTTTTTTCGGTTTGCGGCGGTCTTTTATAAAACTTGTCATATGCAACCGCATATATAGAACTGCAGCAAGCTATATTATTTTTTAGATAAAAATTAAGCTTGCAAAAATCGTATTTTTGGTTAATAAAAATTTAAATCAGTACGAGAATTTTAAACATTTTTTTTGGTTTGCGGCGGTATTTTTCAAAACTTGTTTTGTTTAACCGCGTTTATGAAACTGCAGCAAGCTATATTATTTTTTAAATAGAAATTTGGCTTGCAAAATTTGTATTTTTGATTAATAAAAATTTAAATCAGTACGAAAATTTTAAACATTTTTTTTGGTTTGCGCCGGTCTTTTTTAAAACTTGTTATACGCAACCGCGTATATAGCACTGCAGCAAGCTTAATTATTTTTTAGATGGAAATTTGGCTTGCAAAAATTGTATTTTTGGTTAATAAAATTTTAAATCAGTACGAGAATTTTAAACATTTTTTTTTGGTTTGCAGCGGTTTTTTTAAGACTTGTTATACGCAACCGCGTATATAGCACTGCAGCAAGCTATATTATTTTTTAGATAAAAATTAGGCTTGCAAAAATCGTATTTTTAGTTAATAAAAATTTAAATCGGTACGAGAATTTTAAACATTTTTTTCGGCTTGCGGCGGTTTTTTTTAAGACTTGTTATACACAACCGCGTATATAGCACTGCAGCAAGCTATATTATTTTTTCGATAAAAATTAGGCTTGCAAAAATCGTATTTTTGGTTAATAAAAATTTAAATCGGTACGAGAATTTTAAACATTTTTTTCGGTTTGCGGCGGTCTTTTCCAAAACTTGTCATGTTCAACCGCGTATATGGAACTGCAGCAAGATATATTATTTTTTAGATAAAAATTAGGCTTGCAAAAATCGTATTTTTGGTTAATAAAATTTTAAATCAGTACGAGAATTTTAAACATTTTTTTTCGGTTTGCGGCGGTCTTTTTTAAAACTTGTTATACGCAACCGCGTATATAGCACTGCAGCAAGCTAAATTATTTTTTAGATGGAAATTTGGCTTGCAAAAATCGTATTTTTGGTTAATAAAATTTTAAATCAGTACGAGAATTTTAAACATTTTTTTTTGGTTTGCGGCCGTTTTTTTAAGACTTGTTATACGCAACCGCCTATATAGCACTGCAGCAAGCTATATTATTTTTTAGATAAAAATTAGGCTTGCAAAAATCGTATTTTTGGTTAATAAAAATTTAAATCGGTACGAGAATTTTAAACATTTTTTTCGGTTTGCGGCGGTCTTTTTCGAAACTTGTCATGTTCAACCGCGTATATGGAACTGCAGCAAGATATATTATTTTTTAAATAGAAATTTGCCTTGCAAAATTTGTATTTTTGGTTAATAAAATTTTAAATCAGTACGAGAATTTTATAAATTTTTTTCGGTTTGCGGCGGTCTTTTTTACAACTTGTTATACGCAACCGCGTATATAGCACTGCAGCAAGCTAAATTATTTTTAGATAGAAAAAAGGCTTGCAAAAATCGTATTTTTGGTTAATAAAAATTTAAGTCGGTACGAGAATTTTAAACATTTTTTTTGGTTTGCGGCGGTATTTTTCAAAACTTGTCATGTTCAACCGCGTATATGGAACTGCAGCAAGCTATATTATTTTATAAATAGAAATTTGCCTTGCAAAATTTATATTTTTGGTTAATAAAATTTTTAAATCAGTACGAGAATTTTAAACATTTTTTTTTCGGTTTGCGGCGGTCTTTTTTAAAACTTGTCATATGCAACCGCATATATAGAACTGCAGCAAGCTAAATTATTTTTTAGATGGAAATTTGGCTTGCAAAAATCCTATTTTTGGTTAATAAAATTTTAAATCAGTACGAGAATTTTAAACATTTTTTTTTGGTTTGCGGCGGTTTTTTTTAAGACTTGTTATACGCAACCGCGTATATAGCACTGCAGCAAGCTATATTATTTTTTAGATAAAAATTAGGCTTGCAAAAATCGTATTTTTGGTTAATAAAAATTTAAATCGGTACGAGAATTTTAAACATTTTTTTCGGTTTGCGGCCGTTTTTTTTAAGACTTGTTATACGCAACCGCGTATATAGCACTGCAGCAAGCTATATTATTTTTTAGATAAAAATTAGGCTTGCAAAAATCGTATTTTTGGTTAATAAAAATTTAAATCGGTACGAGAATTTTAAACATTTTTTTTGGTTTGTGGCGGTCTTTTTCCAAACTTGTCATGTTCAACCGCGTATATGGAACTGCAGCAAGATATATTATTTTTTAGATAAAAATTAGGCTTGCAAAAATCGTATTTTTGGTTAATAAAATTTTAAATCAGTACGAGAATTTTAAACATTTTTTTTCGGTTTGCGGCGGAGAACTTGTTATACGCAACCGCGTATATAGCACTGCAGCAAGCTAAATTATTTTTTAGATGGAAATTTGGCTTGCAAAAATCGTATTTTTGGTTAATAAAATTTTAAATCAGTACGAGAATTTTAAAAAAAAAATTTGGTTTGCGGCGGTCTTTTTCAAAACTTGTCATGTTCAACCGCGTATATGGAACTGCAGCAAGATATATTATTTTTTAAATAGAAATTTGCCTCGCAAAATTTGTATTTTTGGTTAATAAAATTTTAAATCGGTACGAGAATTTTAAACATTTTTTTCGGTTTGCGGCGGTCTTTTTTACAACTTGTTATACGCAACCGCGTATATAGCACTGCAGCAAGCTATATTATTTTTTAGATGGAAATTTGGCATGCAAAAATCGTATTTTTGGTTAATAAAAATTTAAGTCGGTACGAGAATTTTAAACATTTTTTTCGGTTTGCGGCGGTATTTTTCAAAACTTGTCATGTTCAACCGCGTATATGGAACTGCAGCAAGCTATATTATTTGTTAAATAGAAATTTGCCTTGCAAAATTTGTATTTTTGGTTAATAAAATTTTTAAATCAGTACGAGAATTTTAAACATTTTTTTTCGGTTTGCGGCGGTCTTTTTTAAAACTTGTCATATGCAACCGCATATATAGAACTGCAGCAAGCTATATTATTTTTTAGATAGAAATTTGGCTTGAAAAATCGTATTTTTGGTTAATAAAATTTTAAATCAGTACGAGAATTTTAAACATTTGTTTTCGGTTTGCGGTGGTTTTTTTTAAAACTTGTTATACGCAGCTGCGTATATAGCACTGCAACAAGCTATATTATTTTTTAGATAAAAATTAAGCTTGCAAAAATCGTATTTTTGGTTAATAAAAATTTAAATCAGTACAAAAAATTTTAAACATTTTTTTTGGTTTGCGGCGGTATTTTTCAAAACTTGTCATGTTCAACCGCGTATATGGAACTGCAGCAAGATATATTATTTTTTAGATAAAAATTAGGCTTGCAAAAATCGTATTTTTGGTTAATAAAATTTTAAATCAGTACGAGAATTTTAAACATTTTTTTTTCGGTTTGCGGCGGTTTTTTTTAAAACTTGTTATACGCAGCTGCGTATATAGCACTGCAACAAGCTATATTATTTTTTAGATAAAAATTAAGCTTGCAAAAATCGTATTTTTGGTTAATAAAAATTTAAATCAGTACAAAAAATTTTAAACATTTTTTTTGGTTTGCGGCGGTATTTTTCAAAACTTGTCATGTTCAACCGCGTATATGAAACTGCAGCAAGATATATTATTTTTTAGATAAAAATTAGGCTTGCAAAAATCGTATTTTTGGTTAATAAAATTTTAAATCAGTACGAGAATTTTAAACATTTTTTTTCGGTTTGCGGCGGTCTTTTTTAAAACTTGTTATACGCAACCGCGTATATAGCACTGCAGCAAGCTAAATTATTTTTTAGATGGAAATTTGGCTTGCAAAAATCGTATTTTTGGTTAATAAAAATTTAAATCAGTACAAAAAATTTTAAACATTTTTTTTGGTTTGCGGCGGTATTTTTCAAAACTTGTCATGTTCAACCGCGTATATGGAACTGCAGCAAGATATATTATTTTTTAGATAAAAATTAGGCTTGCAAAAATCGTATTTTTGGTTAATAAAATTTTAAATCAGTACGAGAATTTTAAACATTTTTTTTTCGGTTTGCGGCGGTTTTTTTTAAAACTTGTTATACGCAGCTGCGTATATAGCACTGCAACAAACTATATTATTTTTTAAGATAAAAATTAAGCTTGCAAAAATCGTATTTTTGGTTAATAAAAATTTAAATCAGTACAAAAAATTTTAAACATTTTTTTTTGGTTTGCGGCGGTATTTTTCAAAACTTGTCATGTTCAACCGCGTATATGGAACTGCAGCAAGATATATTATTTTTTAGATAAAAATTAGGCTTGCAAAAATTGTATTTTTGGTTAATAAAATTTTAAATCAGTACGAGAATTTTAAACATTTTTTTTCGGTTTGCGGCGGTCTTTTTTAAAACTTGTTATACGCAACCGCGTATATAGCACTGCAGCAAGCTAAATTATTTTTTAGATGGACATTTGGCTTGCAAAAATCGTATTTTTGGTTAATAAAATTTTAAATCAGTACGAGAATTTTAAACATTTTTTTTTGGTTTGCGGCCGTTTTTTTTAAGACTTGTTATATGCAACCGCGTATATAGCACTGCAGCAAGCTATATTATTTTTTAGATAAAAATTAGGCTTGCAAAAATCGTATTTTTGGTTAATAAAAATTTAAATCGGTACGAGAATTTTAAACATTTTTTTCGGTTTGCGGCGGTCTTTTTCAAAACTTGTCATGTTCAACCGCGTATATGGAACTGCTGCAAAAGATATATTATTTTTTAAATAGACATTTGCCTTGCAAAATTTGTATTTTTGGTTAATAAAATTTTAAATCAGTACGAGAATTTTATGAATTTTTTTTGGTTTGCGGCGGTCTTTTTTACAACTTGTTATACGCAACCGCGTATATAGCACTGCAGCAAGCTAAATTATTTTTAGATGGAAATTTGGCTTGCAAAAATCGTATTTTTGGTTAATAAAAATTTAAGTCGGTACGAGAATTTTAAACATTTTTTTCGGTTTGCGGGGGTATTTTTCAAAACTTGTCATGTTCAACCGCGTATATGGAACTGCAGCAAGCTATATTATTTTATAAATAGAAATTTGCCTTGCAAAATTTATATTTTTGGTTAATAAAATTTTTAAATCAGTACGAGAATTTTAAACATTTTTTTTCGGTTTGCGGCGGTCTTTTTTAAAACTTGTCATATGCAACCGCATATATAGAACTGCAGCAAGCTAAATTATTTTTTAGATGGAAATTTGGCTTGCAAAAATCGTATTTTTGGTTAATAAAATTTTAAATCAGTACGAGAATTTTAAACATTTTATTTCGGTTTGCGGCGGTTTTTTTTAAGACTTGTTATACGCAACCGCGTATATAGCACTGCAGCAAGCTATATTATTTTTTAGATAAAAATTAGGCTTGCAAAAATCGTATTTTTGGTTAATAAAAATTTAAATCGGTACGAGAATTTTAAATATTTTTTTCGGTTTGCGGCGGTTTTTTTTAAGACTTGTTATACGCAACCGCGTATATAGCACTGCAGCAAGCTATATTATTTTTTAGATAAAAATTAGGCTTGCAAAAATCGTATTTTTGGTTAATAAAAATTTAAATCGGTACGAGAATTTTAAACATTTTTTTTGGTTTGTGGCGGTCTTTTTCCAAACTTGTCATGTTCAACCGCGTATATGGAACTGCAGCAAGATATATTATTTTTTAGATAAAAATTAGGCTTGCAAAAATCGTATTTTTGGTTAATAAAATTTTAAATCAGTACGAGAATTTTAAACATTTTTTTTCGGTTTGCGGCGGTCTTTTTTAGAACTTGTTATACGCAACCGCGAATATAGCACTGCAGCAAGCTAAATTATTTTTTAGATGGAAATTTGGCTTGCAAAAATCGTATTTTTGGTTAATAAAATTTTAAATCAGTACGAGAATTATAAAAAAAAAATTTCGGTTTGCGGCGGTCTTTTTCAAAACTTGTCATGTTCAACCGCGTATATGGAACTGCAGCAAGATATATTATTTTTTAAATAGAAATTTGCCTCGCAAAATTTGTATTTTTGGTTAATAAAATTTTAAATCGGTACGAGAATTTTAAACATTTTTTTCGGTTTGCGGCGGTTTTTTTTACAACTTGTTATACGCAACCGCGTATATAGCACCGCAGCAAGCTATATTATTTTTTAGATGGAAATTTGGCTTGCAAAAATCGTATTTTTGGTTAATAAAAATTTAAGTCGGTACGAGAATTTTAAACATTTTTTTCGGTTTGCGGCGGTATTTTTCAAAACTTGTCATGTTCAACCGCGTATATGGAACTGCAGCAAGCTATATTATTTGTTAAATAGAAATTTTACCTTGCAAAATTTGTATTTTTGGTTAATAAAATTTTAAATCGGTACGAGAATTTTAAACATTTTTTTCGGTTTGCGGCGGTTTTTTTTACAACTTGTTATACGCAACCGCGTATATAGCACCGCAACAAGCTATATTATTTTTTAGATAAAAATTAAGCTTGCAAAAATCGTATTTTTGGTTAATAAAAATTTAAATCAGTACAAAAAATTTTAAACATTTTTTTTGGTTTGCGGCGGTATTTTTCAAAACTTGTCATGTTCAACCGCGTATATGGAACTGCAGCAAGATATATTATTTTTTAGATAAAAATTAGGCTTGCAAAAATCGTATTTTTGGTTAATAAAATTTTAAATCAGTACGAAAATTTTAAACATTTTTTTCGGTTTGCGGCGGTTTTTTTTACAACTTGTTATACGCAACCGCGTATATAGCACCGCAACAAGCTATATTATTTTTTAGATAAAAATTAAGCTTGCAAAAATCGTATTTTTGGTTAATAAAAATTTAAATCAGTACAAAAAATTTTAAACATTTTTTTTGGTTTGCGGCGGTATTTTTCAAAACTTGTCATGTTCAACCGCGTATATGGAACTGCAGCAAGATATATTATTTTTTAGATAAAAATTAGGCTTGCAAAAATCGTATTTTTGGTTAATAAAATTTTAAATCAGTACGAAAATTTTAAACATTTTTTTCGGTTTGCGGCGGTCTTTTTTAAAACTTGTTATACGCAACCGCGTATATAGCACTGCAGCAAGCTAAATTATTTTTTAGATGGAAATTTGGCTTGCAAAAATCGTATTTTTGGTTAATAAAATTTTAAATCAGTACGAGAATTTTAAACATTTTTTTTCGGTTTGCGGCGGTTTTTTTTAAGACTTGTTATACGCAACCGCGTATATAGCACTGCAACAAGCTATATTATTTTTTAGATAAAAATTAGGCTTGCAAAAATCGTATTTTTGGTTAATAAAAATTTAAATCGGTACGAGAATTTTAAACATTTTTTTTGGTTTGCGGCGGTTTTTTTTAAGACTTGTTATACGCAACCGCGTATATAGCACTGCAGCAAGCTATATTATTTTTTAGATAAAAATTAGGCTTGCAAAAATCGTATTTTTGGTTAATAAAAATTTAAATCGGTACGAGAATTTTAAACATTTTTTTTGGTTTGTGGCGGTCTTTTTTCAAACTTGTCATGTTCAACCGCGTATATGGAACTGCAGCAAGATGTATTATTTTTTAGATAAAAATTAGGCTTGCAAAAATCGTATTTTTGGTTAATAAAATTTTAAATCAGTACGAGAATTTTAAACACTTTTTTTCGGTTTGCGGCGGTTTTTTTTAAGACTTGTTATACGCAACCGCGTATATAACACTGCAGCAAGCTATATTATTTTTTAGATAAAAATTAGGCTTGCAAAAATCGTATTTTTGGTTAATAAAATTTTAAATCGGTACGAGAATTTTAAACATTTTTTTTGGTTTGTGGCGGTCTTTTTCCAAACTTGTCATGTTCAACCGCGTATATGGAACTGCAGCAAGATATATTTATTTTTAGATAAAAATTAGGCTTGCAAAAATCGTATTTTTGGTTAATAAAATTTTAAATCAGTACGAGAATTTTAAACATTTTTTTCGGTTTGCGGCGGTTTTTTTAAGACTTGTTATACGCAACCGCGTATATAGCACTGCAGCAAGCTATATTATTTTTTAGATAAAAATTAGGCTTGCAAAAATCGTATTTTTGGTTAATAAAAATTTAAATCGGTACGAGAATTTTAAACATTTTTTTTGGTTTGTGGCGGTCTTTTTCCAAACTTGTCATGTTCAACCGCGTTTATGGAACTGCAGCAAGATATATTATTTTTTAGATAAAAATTAGGCTTGCAAAAATCGTATTTTTGGTTAATAAAATTTTAAATCAGTACGAGAATTTTAAACATTTTTTTTCGGTTTGCGGC
Source organism: Cryptophagus acutangulus (assembly GCA_963556235.1). Taxonomy (NCBI): domain Eukaryota; kingdom Metazoa; phylum Arthropoda; class Insecta; order Coleoptera; family Cryptophagidae; genus Cryptophagus; species Cryptophagus acutangulus. The sequence continues at coordinate 88,465 of CAUVYR010000083.1, read as the reverse complement.
GGTCTTTTTTAGAACTTGTTATACGCAACCGCGAATCTAGCACTGCAGCAAGCTAAATTATTTTTTAGATGGAAATTTGGCTTGCAAAAATCGCATTTTTGGTTAATAAAATTTTAAATCAGTACGAGAATTTTGAAAAAAAAATTCGGTTTGCGGCGGTCTTTTTCAATACTTGTCATGTTTAACCGCGTATATGGAACTGCAGCAAGATATATTATTTTTTAAATAGAAATTTGCCTCGCAAAATTTGTATTTTTGGTTAATAAAATTTTAAATCGGTACGAGAATTTTAAACATTTTTTTCGGTTTGCGGCGGTCTTTTTTACAACTTGTTATACGCAACCGCGTATATAGCACTGCAGCAAGCTATATTATTTTTTAGATGGAATTTTGGCTTGCAAAAATCGTATTTTTGGTTAATAAAAATTTAAGTCGGTACGAGAATTTTAAACATTTTTTTCGGTTTGCGGCGGTATTTTTCAAAACTAGTCATGTTCAACCGCGTATATGGAACTGCAGCAAGCTATATTATTTGTTAAATAGAAATTTGCCTTGCAAAATTTGTATTTTTGGTTAATAAAATTTTTAAATCAGTACGAGAATTTTAAACATTTTTTTTCGGTTTGCGGCGGTCTTTTTTAAAACTTGTCATATGCAACCGCATATATAGAACTGCAGCAAGTTATATTATTTTTTAGATGGAAATTTGGCTTGCAAAAATCGTATTTTTGGTTAATAAAATTTTAAATCAGTACGAGAATTTTAAACATTTTTTTTCGGTTTGCGGCGGTTTTTTTTAAAACTTGTTATACGCAGCTGCGTATATAGCACTGCAACAAGCTATATTATTTTTTAGATAAAAATTAAGCTTGCAAAAATCGTATTTTTGGTTAATAAAAATTTAAATCAGTACAAAAAATTTTAAACATTTTTTTTGGTTTGCGGCGGTATTTTTCAAAACTTGTCATGTTCAACCGCGTATATGGAACTGCAGCAAGATATATTATTTTTTAGATAAAAATTAGGCTTGCAAAAATCGTATTTTTGGTTAATAAAATTTTAAATCAGTACGAAAATTTTAAACATTTTTTTCGGTTTGCGGCGGTATTTTTTAAAACTTGTTATACGCAACCGCGTATATAGCACTGCAGCAAGCTAAATTATTTTTTAGATGGAAATTTGGCTTGCAAAAATCGTATTTTTGGTTAATAAAATTTTAAATCAGTACGAGAATTTTAAACATTTTTTTTTCGGTTTGCGGCGGTTTTTTTTAAGACTTGTTATACGCAACCGCGTATATAGCACTGCAGCAAGCTATATTATTTTTTAGATAAAAATTAGGCTTGCAAAAATCGTATTTTTGGTTAATAAAAATTTAAATCGGTACGAGAATTTTAAACATTTTTTTTGGTTTGCGGCGGTTTTTTTTTAAGACTTGTTATACGCAACCGCGTATATAGCACTGCAGCAAGCTATATTATTTTTTAGATAAAAATTAGGCTTGCAAAAATCGTATTTTTGGTTAATAAAAATTTAAATCGGTACGAGAATTTTAAACATTTTTTTTGGTTTGTGGCGGTCTTTTTCCAAACTTGTCATGTTCAACCGCGTATATGGAACTGCAGCAAGATATATTATTTTTTAGATGAAAATTAGGCTTGCAAAAATCGTATTTTTGGTTAATAAAATTTTAAATCAGTACGAGAATTTTAAACATTTTTTTTCGGTTTGCGGCGGTCTTTTTTAGAACTTGTTATACGCAACCGCGTATATAGCACTGCAGCAAGCTAAATTATTTTTTAGATGGAAATTTGGCTTGCAAAAATCGTATTTTTGGTTAATAAAATTTTAAATCAGTACGAGAATTTTAAAAAAAAAATTTGGTTTGCGGCGGTCTTTTTAAAAACTTGTCATGTTCAACCGCGTATATGGAACTGCAGCAAGATATATTATTTTTTAAATAGAAATTTGCCTCGCAAAATTTGTATTTTTGGTTAATAAAATTTTAAATCGGTACGAGAATTTTAAACATTTTTTTCGGTTTGCGGCGGTCTTTTTTACAACTTGTTATACGCAACCGCGTATATAGCACTGCAGCAAGCTATATTATTTTTTAGATGGAAATTTGGCTTGCAAAAATCGTATTTTTGGTTAATAAAAATTTAAGTCGGTACGAGAAATTTAAACATTTTTTTCGGTTTGCGGCGGTATTTTTCAGAACTTGTCATGTTCAACCGCGTATATGGAACTGCAGCAAGCTATATTATTTGTTAAATAGAAATGTGCCTTGCAAAATTTGTATTTTTGGTTAATAAAATTTTTAAATCAGTACGAGAATTTTAAACATTTTTTTTCGGTTTGCGGCGGTCTTTTTAAAACTTGTCATATGCAACCGCATATATAGAACTGCAGCAAGCTATATTATTTTTTAGATGGAAATTTGGCTTGCAAAAATCGTATTTTTGGTTAATAAAATTTTAAATCTTTGTTATTATCTACGACGCATTGAAGATTGGTTAGTCGACAATAGACTCCTTCTAAATGTCACAAAAACAGATTGTTTAATTTTCAGAAGTAAACTTTCAAACATAGTTTTTCCACAACATTTTTTGTATGAGAACACAAATATTCAGGTACATTCCACAACCAGATGTCTTGGTTTGCAAATTGATTGTTTTTTGGATTGGAGTGGACATATAACTCATGTAAATTCTCGCTTAAATTCTGTCATATATTGTTTCCGAGTTTTAAAAGACGTGTTAAATTCAAAATCACTAAGAATTCTATATTATGCCAACTTTGAATCAATTCTTAAATTTGGAATAATTTTTTGGGGTAATTGTGCTCATATTCAGCGTACTTTCATTTTGCAGAAAACTATTTTAAGAATAATGCTAAAACTACCATTTCAAGTATCGTGCAGAGGACATTTCAGAAGAAACAAAATACTCACCTTGAGTGCTTTGTTTATATTTGAATGTTTACTGTTTTTATTTAAGAATAAGCACTACTTTGAAGATTGCTTTAAAAAATCAAATTTGACTAGGAAAACATTTCTCATATATCCAAAACATTCGTTTATTCTTACCGAAAAAAATACAAAGTACATGTGTATAAAATGTTTCAATCATCTTCCAGAATCTATAAAACGTATACAAGTGTTTGCTAGATTCAGGTGTGCTTTGCATGATTTGCTGATTGAAATGGAACCATATGATGTAAGCGACTACTTCTCAAAAATACTCACCTAATCAACCAGTTTCTATATATTCTCTTTGATTATGCATCAATTAGTTAATAGTTTGTACATTTTTTTTTTGACGTATTGCGTACTTAGTGCAGTTGCTCTTATTATTTTGTAAATTTATTTTATTCAATACTTATTGCTATGTACTACTTTATGCAAATAAATACACTATCTATCTATCTATCTATCAGTACGAGAATTTTAAACATTTTTTTTCGGTTTGCGGAGGTTTTTTTTAAAACTTGTTATACGCAGCTGCGTATATAGCACTGCAACAAGCTATATTATTTTTTAGATAAAACTTAAGCTTGCAAAAATCGTATTTTTGGTTAATAAAAATTTAAATCAGTACAAAAAATTTTAGACATTTTTTTTGGTTTGCGGCGGTATTTTTCAAAACTTATCATGTTCAACCGCGTATATGGAACTGCAGCAAGATATATTATTTTTTAGATAAAAATTAGGCTTGCAAAAATCGTATTTTTGTTTAATAAAATTTTAAATCAGTACGAGAATTTTAAACATTTTTTTTCGGTTTGCGGCGGTCTTTTTTAAAACTTGTTATACGCAACCGCGTATATAGCACTGCAGCAAGCTAAATTATTTTTTAGATGGAAATTTGGCTTGCAAAAATCGTTTTTTTTTGGTTAATAAAATTTTAAATCAGTACGAGAATTTTAAACATTTTTTTTTGGTTTGCGGCCGTTTTTTTCAAGACTTGTTATACGCAACCGCGTATATAGCACTGCAGCAAGCTATATTATTTTTTAGATAAAAATTAGGCTTGCAAAAATCGTATTTTTGGTTAATAAAAATTTAAATCGGTACGAGAATTTTAAACATTTTTTTCGGTTTGCGGCGGTCTTTTTCAAAACTTGTCATGTTCAACCGCGTATATGGAACTGCAGCAAGATATATTATTTTTAAATAGAAATTTGCCTTGCAAAATTTGTATTTTTGGTTAATAAAATTTTAAATCAGTACGAGAATTTTATAAATTTTTTTCGGTTTGCGGCGGTCTTTTTTACAACTTGTTATACGCAACCGCGTATATAGCACTGCAGGAAGCTAAATTATTTTTAGATGGAAATTTGGCTTGCAAAAATCGGATTTTTGGTTAATAAAAATTTAAGTCGGTACGAGAATTTTAAACATTTTTTTCGGTTTGCGGCGGTATTTTTCAAAACTTGTCATGTTCAACCGCGTATATGGAACTGCAGCAAGCTATATTATTTTATAAATAGAAATTTGCCTTGCAAAATTTATATTTTTGGTTAATAAAATTTTTAAATCAGTACGAGAATTTTAAACATTTTTTTTCGGTTTGCGGCGGTCTTTTTTAAAACTTGTCATATGCAACCGCATATATAGAACTGCAGCAAGCTAAATTATTTTTTAGATGGAAATTTGGCTTGCAAAAATCGTATTTTTGGTTAATAAAATTTTAAATCAGTACGAGAATTTTAAACATTTTTTTTCGGTTTGCGGCGGTTTTTTTTAAGACTTGTTATACGCAACCGCGTATATAGCACTGCAGCAAGCTATATTATTTTTTAGATAAAAATTAGGCTTGCAAAAATCGTATTTTTGGTTAATAAAAATTTAAATCGGTACAAGAATTTTAAACATTTTTTTCGGTTTGCGGCGGTTTTTTTTAAGACTTGTTATACGCAACCGCGTATATAGCACTGCAGCAAGCTATATTATTTTTTAGATAAAAATTAAGCTTGCAAAAATCGTATTTTTGGTTAATAAAAATTTAAATCGGTCCGAGAATTTTAAACATTTTTTTTGGTTTGTGGCGGTCTTTTTCCAAACTTGTCATGTTCAACCGCGTATATGGAACTGCAGAAAGATATATTATTTTTTAGATAAAAATTAGGCTTGCAAAAATCGTATTTTTAATTAATAAAATTTTAAATCAGTACGAGAATTTTAAACATTTTTTTTCGGTTTGTGGCGGTCTTTTTTAGAACTTGTTATACGCAACCGCGTATATAGCACTGCAGCAAGCTAAATTATTTTTTAGATGGAAATTTGGCTTGCAAAAATCGTATTTTTGGTTAATAAAAATTTAAATCGGTACGAGAATTTTAAACATTTTTTTCGGTTTGCGGCGGTCTTTTTCAAAACTTGTCATGTTCAACCGCGTATATGGAACTGCAGCAAGATATATTATTTTTAAATAGAAATTTGCCTTGCAAAATTTGTATTTTTGGTTAATAAAATTTTAAATCAGTACGAGAATTTTATAAATTTTTTTCGGTTTGCGGCGGTCTTTTTTACAACTTGTTATACGCAACCGCGTATATAGCACTGCAGCAAGCTAAATTATTTTTAGATGGAAATTTGGCTTGCAAAAATCGTATTTTTGGTTAATAAAAATTTAAGTCGGTACGAGAATTTTAAACATTTTTTTCGGTTTGCGGCGGTATTTTTCAAAACTTGTCATGTTCAACCGCGTATATGGAACTGCAGCAAGCTATATTATTTTATAAATAGAAATTTGCCTTGCAAAATTTATATTTTTGGTTAATAAAATTTTTAAATCAGTACGAGAATTTTAAACATTTTTTTTCGGTTTGCGGCGGTCTTTTTTAAAACTTGTCATATACAACCGCATATATAGAACTGCAGCAAGCTAAATTATTTTTTAGATGGAAATTTGGCTTGCAAAAATCGTATTTTTGGTTAATAAAATTTTAAATCAGTACGAGAATTTTAAACATTTTTTTTCGGTTTGCGGCGGTTTTTTTTAAGACTTGTTATACGCAACCGCGTATATAGCACTGCAGCAAGCTATATTATTTTTTAGATAAAAATTAGGCTTGCAAAAATCGTATTTTTGGTTAATAAAAATTTAAATCGGTACGAGAATTTTAAACATTTTTTTCGGTTTGCGGCGGTTTTTTTTAAGACTTGTTATACGCAACCGCGTATATAGCACTGCAGCAAGCTATATTATTTTTTAGATAAAAATTAGGCTTGCAAAAATCGTATTTTTGGTTAATAAAAATTTAAATCGGTACGAGAATTTTAAACATTTTTTTTGGTTTGTGGCGGTCTTTTTCCAAACTTGTCATGTTCAACCGCGTATATGGAACTGCAGAAAGATATATTATTTTTTAGATAAAAATTAGGCTTGCAAAAATCGTATTTTTGGTTAATAAAATTTTAAATCAGTACGAGAATTTTAAACATTTTTTTTCGGTTTGCGGCGGTCTTTTTTAGAACTTGTTATACGCAACCGCGTATATAGCACTGCAGCAAGCTAAATTATTTTTTAGATGGAAATTTGGCTTGCAAAAATCGTATTTTTGGTTAATAAAATTTTAAATCAGTACGAGAATTTTAAAAAAAAAAATTCGGTTTGCGGCGGTCTTTTTCAAAACTTGTCATGTTCAACCGCGTATATGGAACTGCAGCAAGATATATTATTTTTTAAATAGAAATTTGCCTCGCAAAATTTGTATTTTTGGTTAATAAAATTTTAAATCGGTACGAGAATTTTAAACATTTTTTTCGGTTTGCGGCGGTCTTTTTTACAACTTGTTATACGCAACCGCGTATATAGCACTGCAGCAAGCTATATTATTTTTTAGATGGAAATTTGGCTTGCAAAAATCGTATTTTTGGTTAATAAAAATTTAAGTCGGTACGAGAATTTTAAACATTTTTTTCGGTTTGCGGCGGTATTTTTCAAAACTTGTCATGTTCAACCGCGTATATGGAACTGCAGCAAGCTATATTATTTGTTAAATAGAAATTTGCCTTGCAAAATTTGTATTTTTGGTTAATAAAATTTTTAAATCAGTACGAGAATTTTAAACATTTTTTTTCGGTTTGCGGCGGTCTTTTTTAAAACTTGTCATATGCAACCGCATATATAGAACTGCAGCAAGCTATATTATTTTTTAGATGGAAATTTGGCTTCCAAAAATCGTATTTTTGGTTAATAAAATTTTAAATCAGTACGAGAATTTTAAACATTTTTTTTCGGTTTGCGGCGGTTTTTTTTACAACTTGTTATACGCAACCGCGTATATAGCACTGCAGCAAGCTATATTATTTTTTAGATGGAAATTTGGCTTGCAAAAATCGTATTTTTGGTTAATAAAAATTTAAGTCGGTACGAGAATTTTAAACAATTTTTTCGGTTTGCGGCGGTATTTTTCAAAACTTGTCATGTTCAACCGCGTATATGGAACTGCAGCAAGATATATTATTTTTTAGATAAAAATTAGGCTTGCAAAAATCGTATTTTTGGTTAATAAAATTTTAAATCAGTACGAGAATTTTAAACATTTTTTTTTCGGATTGCGGCGGTTTTTTTTAAAACTTGTTATACGCAGCTGCGTATATAGCACTGCAACAAGCTATATTATTTTTTAGATAAAAATTAAGCTTGCAAAAATCGTATTTTTGGTTAATAAAAATTTAAATCAGTACAAAAAATTTTAAACATTTTTTTTGGTTTGCGGCGGTATTTTTCAAAACTTGTCATGTTCAACCGCGTATATGGAACTGCAGCAAGATATATTATTTTTTAGATAAAAATTAGGCTTGCAAAAATCGTATTTTTGGTTAATAAAATTTTAAATCAGTACGAGAATTTTAAACATTTTTTTTCGGTTTGCGGCGGTCTTTTTTAAAACTTGTTATACGCAACCGCGTATATAGCACTGCAGCAAGCTAAATTATTTTTTAGATGGAAATTTGGCTTGCAAAAATCGTATTTTTGGTTAATAAAAATTTAAATCAGTACAAAAAATTTTAAACATTTTTTTTGGTTTGCGGCGGTATTTTTCAAAACTTGTCATGTTCAACCGCGTTTATGGAACTGCAGCAAGATATATTATTTTTTAGATAAAAATTAGGCTTGCAAAAATCGTATTTTTGGTTAATAAAATTTTAAATCAGTACGAGAATTTTAAACATTTTTTTTTTCGGTTTGCCGCGGTTTTTTTTAAAACTTGTTATACGCAGCTGCGTATATAGCACTGCAACAAACTATATTATTTTTTAGATAAAAATTAAGCTTGCAAAAATCGTATTTTTGGTTAATAAAAATTTAAATCAGTACAAAAAAATTTAAACATTTTTTTTTGGTTTGCGGCGGTATTTTACAAAACTTGTCATGTTCAACCGCGTATATGGAACTGCAGCAAGATATATTATTTTTTAGATAAAAATTAGGCTTGCAAAAATCGTATTTTTGGTTAATAAAATTTTAAATCAGTACGAGAATTTTAAACATTTTTTTTCGGTTTGCGGCGGTCTTTTTTAAAACTTGTTATACGCAACCGCGTATATAGCACTGCAGCAAGCTAAATTATTTTTTAGATGGAAATTTGGCTTGCAAAAATCGTATTTTTGGTTAATAAAATTTTAAATCAGTACGAGAATTTTAAACATTTTTTTTTGGTTTGCGCCCGTTTTTTTTAAGACTTGTTATACGCAACCGCGTATATAGCACTGCAGCAAGCTATATTATTTTTTAGATAAAAATTAGGCTTGCAAAAATCGTATTTTTGGTTAATAAAAATTTAAATCGGTACGAGAATTTTAAACATTTTTTTCGGTTTGCGGCGGTCTTTTTCAAAACTTGTCATGTTCAACCGCGTATATGGAACTGCAGCAAGATATATTATTTTTTAAATAGAAATTTGCCTTGCAAAATTTGTATTTTTGGTTAATAAAATTTTAAATCAGTACGAGAATTTTATAAATTTTTTTCGGTTTGCGGCGGTCTTTTTTACAACTTGTTATACGCAACCGCGTATATAGCACTGCAGCAAGCTAAATTATTTTTAGATGGAAATTTGGCTTGCAAAAATCGTATTTTTGGTTAATAAAAATTTAAGTCGGTACGAGAATTTTAAACATTTTTTTCGGTTTGCGGCGGTATTTTTCAAAACTTGTCATGTTCAACCGCGTATATGGAACTGCAGCAAGCTATATTATTTTATAAATAGAAATTTGCCTTGCAAAATTTATATTTTTGGTTAATAAAATTTTTAATTCAGTACGAGAATTTTAAACATTTTTTTTTTTTGCGGCGGTCTTTTTTAAAACTTGTCACATGCAACCGCATATATAGAACTGCAGCAAGCTAAATTATTTTTTAGATGGAAATTTGGCTTGCAAAAATCGTATTTTTGGTTAATAAAATTTTAAATCAGTACGAGAATTTTAAACATTTTTTTTCGGTTTGCGGCGGTTTTTTTTAAGACTTGTTATACGCAACCGCGTATATAGCACTGCAGCAAGCTATATTATTTTTTAGATAAAAATTAGGCTTGCAAAAATCGTATTTTTGGTTAATAAAAATTTAAATCGGTACGAGAATTTTAAACATTTTTTTCGGTTTGCGGCGGTTTTTTTTAAGACTTGTTATACGCAACCGCGTATATAGCACTGCAGCAAGCTATATTATTTTTTAGATAAAAATTAGGCTTGCAAAAATCGTATTTTTGGTTAATAAAAATTTAAATCGGTACGAGAATTTTAAACATTTTTTTTGGTTTGTGGCGGTCTTTTTCCAAACTTGTCATGTTCAACCGCGTATATGGAACTGCAGCAAGATATATTATTTTTTAAATAGAAATTTGCCTCGCAAAATTTGTATTTTTGGTTAATAAAATTTTAAATCGGTACGAGAATTTTAAACATTTTTTTCGGTTTGCGGCGGTCTTTTTTACAACTTGTTATACGCAACCGCGTATATAGCACTGCAGCAAGCTATATTATTTTTTAGATGGAAATTTGGCTTGCAAAAATCGTATTTTTGGTTAATAAAAATTTAAGTCGGTACGAGAATTTTAAACATTTTTTTCGGTTTGCGGCGGTATTTTTCAAAACTTGTCATGTTCAACCGCGTATATGGAACTGCAGCAAGCTATATTATTTGTTAAATAGAAATTTGCCTTGCAAAATTTGTATTTTTGGTTAATAAAATTTTTAAATCAGTACGAGAATTTTAAACATTTTTTTTCGGTTTGCGGCGGTCTTTTTTAAAACTTGTCATATGCAACCGCATATATAGAACTGCAGCAAGCTATATTATTTTTTAGATGGAAATTTGGCTTCCAAAAATCGTATTTTTGGTTAATAAAATTTTAAATCAGTACGAGAATTTTAAACATTTTTTTTCGGTTTGCGGCGGTTTTTTTTACAACTTGTTATACGCAACCGCGTATATAGCACTGCAGCAAGCTATATTATTTTTTAGATGGAAATTTGGCTTGCAAAAATCGTATTTTTGGTTAATAAAAATTTAAGTCGGTACGAGAATTTTAAACAATTTTTTCGGTTTGCGGCGGTATTTTTCAAAACTTGTCATGTTCAACCGCGTATATGGAACTGCAGCAAGATATATTATTTTTTAGATAAAAATTAGGCTTGCAAAAATCGTATTTTTGGTTAATAAAATTTTAAATCAGTACGAGAATTTTAAACATTTTTTTTTCGGATTGCGGCGGTTTTTTTTTAAAACTTGTTATACGCAGCTGCGTATATAGCACTGCAACAAGCTATATTATTTTTTAGATAAAAATTAAGCTTGCAAAAATCGTATTTTTGGTTAATAAAAATTTAAATCAGTACAAAAAATTTTAAACATTTTTTTTGGTTTGCGGCGGTATTTTTCAAAACTTGTCATGTTCAACCGCGTATATGGAACTGCAGCAAGATATATTATTTTTTAGATAAAAATTAGGCTTGCAAAAATCGTATTTTTGGTTAATAAAATTTTAAATCAGTACGAGAATTTTAAACATTTTTTTTCGGTTTGCGGCGGTCTTTTTTAAAACTTGTTATACGCAACCGCGTATATAGCACTGCAGCAAGCTAAATTATTTTTTAGATGGAAATTTGGCTTGCAAAAATCGTATTTTTGGTTAATAAAAATTTAAATCAGTACAAAAAATTTTAAACATTTTTTTTGGTTTGCGGCGGTATTTTTCAAAACTTGTCATGTTCAACCGCGTTTATGGAACTGCAGCAAGATATATTATTTTTTAGATAAAAATTAGGCTTGCAAAAATCGTATTTTTGGTTAATAAAATTTTAAATCAGTACGAGAATTTTAAACATTTTTTTTTTCGGTTTGCCGCGGTTTTTTTTAAAACTTGTTATACGCAGCTGCGTATATAGCACTGCAACAAACTATATTATTTTTTAGATAAAAATTAAGCTTGCAAAAATCGTATTTTTGGTTAATAAAAATTTAAATCAGTACAAAAAAATTTAAACATTTTTTTTTGGTTTGCGGCGGTATTTTACAAAACTTGTCATGTTCAACCGCGTATATGGAACTGCAGCAAGATATATTATTTTTTAGATAAAAATTAGGCTTGCAAAAATCGTATTTTTGGTTAATAAAATTTTAAATCAGTACGAGAATTTTAAACATTTTTTTTCGGTTTGCGGCGGTCTTTTTTAAAACTTGTTATACGCAACCGCGTATATAGCACTGCAGCAAGCTAAATTATTTTTTAGATGGAAATTTGGCTTGCAAAAATCGTATTTTTGGTTAATAAAATTTTAAATCAGTACGAGAATTTTAAACATTTTTTTTTGGTTTGCGCCCGTTTTTTTTAAGACTTGTTATACGCAACCGCGTATATAGCACTGCAGCAAGCTATATTATTTTTTAGATAAAAATTAGGCTTGCAAAAATCGTATTTTTGGTTAATAAAAATTTAAATCGGTACGAGAATTTTAAACATTTTTTTCGGTTTGCGGCGGTCTTTTTCAAAACTTGTCATGTTCAACCGCGTATATGGAACTGCAGCAAGATATATTATTTTTTAAATAGAAATTTGCCTTGCAAAATTTGTATTTTTGGTTAATAAAATTTTAAATCAGTACGAGAATTTTATAAATTTTTTTCGGTTTGCGGCGGTCTTTTTTACAACTTGTTATACGCAACCGCGTATATAGCACTGCAGCAAGCTAAATTATTTTTAGATGGAAATTTGGCTTGCAAAAATCGTATTTTTGGTTAATAAAAATTTAAGTCGGTACGAGAATTTTAAACATTTTTTTCGGTTTGCGGCGGTATTTTTCAAAACTTGTCATGTTCAACCGCGTATATGGAACTGCAGCAAGCTATATTATTTTATAAATAGAAATTTGCCTTGCAAAATTTATATTTTTGGTTAATAAAATTTTTAATTCAGTACGAGAATTTTAAACATTTTTTTTTTTTGCGGCGGTCTTTTTTAAAACTTGTCACATGCAACCGCATATATAGAACTGCAGCAAGCTAAATTATTTTTTAGATGGAAATTTGGCTTGCAAAAATCGTATTTTTGGTTAATAAAATTTTAAATCAGTACGAGAATTTTAAACATTTTTTTTCGGTTTGCGGCGGTTTTTTTTAAGACTTGTTATACGCAACCGCGTATATAGCACTGCAGCAAGCTATATTATTTTTTAGATAAAAATTAGGCTTGCAAAAATCGTATTTTTGGTTAATAAAAATTTAAATCGGTACGAGAATTTTAAACATTTTTTTCGGTTTGCGGCGGTTTTTTTTAAGACTTGTTATACGCAACCGCGTATATAGCACTGCAGCAAGCTATATTATTTTTTAGATAAAAATTAGGCTTGCAAAAATCGTATTTTTGGTTAATAAAAATTTAAATCGGTACGAGAATTTTAAACATTTTTTTTGGTTTGTGGCGGTCTTTTTCCAAACTTGTCATGTTCAACCGCGTATATGGAACTGCAGCAAGATATATTATTTTTTAGATAAAAATTAGGCTTGCAAAAATCGTATTTTTGGTTAATAAAATTTTAAATCAGTACGAGAATTTTAAACATTTTTTTTCGGTTTGCGGCGGTCTTTTTTAGAACTTGTTATACGCAACCGCGAATATAGCACTGCAGCAAGCTAAATTATTTTTTAGATGGAAATTTGGCTTGCAAAAATCGTATTTTTGGTTAATAAAATTTTAAATCAGTACGAGAATTTAAAAAAAAAAAATTCGGTTTGCGGCGGTCTTTTTCAAAACTTGTCATGTTCAACCGCGTATATGGAACTGCAGCAAGATATATTATTTTTTAAATAGAAATTTGCCTCGCAAAATTTGTATTTTTGGTTAATAAAATTTTAAATCGGTACGAGAATTTTAAACATTTTTTTCGGTTTGCGGCGGTCTTTTTTACAACTTGTTATACTCAACCGCGTATATAGCACTGCAGCAAGCTATATTATTTTTTAGATGGAAATTTGGCTTGCAAAAATCGTATTTTTGGTTAATAAAAATTTAAATCAGTACAAAAAATTTTAAACATTTTTTTTTGGTTTGCGGCGGTATTTTTCAAAACTTGTCATGTTCAACCGCGTATATGGAACTGCAGCAAGATATATTATTTTTTAGATAAAAATTAAGCTTGCAAAAATCGTATTTTTGGTTAATAAAATTTTAAATCAGTACGAAAATTTTAAACATTTTTTTCGGTTTGTGGCGGTCTTTTTTAAAACTTGTTATACGCAACCGCGTATATAGCACTGCAGCAAGCTAAATTAATTTTTAGATGGAAATTTGGCTTGCAAAAATCGTATTTTTGGTTAATAAAATTTTAAATCAGTACGAGAATTTTAAACATTTTTTTTCGGTTTGCGGCGGTTTTTTTTAAGACTTGTTATACGCAACCGCGTATATAGCACTGCAGCAAGCTATATTATTTTTTAGATAAAAATTAGGCTTGCAAAAATCGTATTTTTGGTTAATAAAAATTTAAATCGGTACGAGAATTTTAAACATTTTTTTCGGTTTGCGGCGGTTTTTTCTAAGACTTGTTATACGCAACCGCGTATATAGCACTGCAGCAAGCTATATTATTTTTTAGATAAAAATTAGGCTTGCAAAAATCGTATTTTTGGTTAATAAAAATTTAAATCGGTACGAGAATTTTAAACATTTTTTTTGGTTTGTGGCGGTCTTTTTCCAAACTTGTCATGTTCAACCGCGTATATGGAAGTACAGCAAGATATATTATTTTTTAGATAAAAATTAGGCTTGCAAAAATCGTATTTTTGGTTAATAAAATTTTAAATCAGTACGAGAATTTTAAACACTTTTTTTCGGTTTGCGGCGGTTTTTTTTTAGACTTGTTATACGCAACCGCGTAT
>CAUVYR010000083.1:44602-73875 GCA_963556235.1 Cryptophagus acutangulus | reverse complement strand
AAAATTTTACTTTACTGATTTAAATTTTTATTAACCAAAAATACGATTTTTGCAATCTTAATTTTTATCTAAAAAATAATATAGCTTGTTGCAGTGCTATATACGTAGTTGCGTATAACAAGTTTTAAAAAAAACCGCCGCAAACCGAAAAAAAATGTTTAAAATTCTCGTACTGATTTAAAATTTTATTAACCAAAAATACGATTTTTGCAAGCCAAATTTCCATCTAAAAAATAATAAAGCTTTCTGCAGTTCTATATATGCGGTTCCATATGACAAGTTTTAAAAAAAACCGCCGCAAACCGAAAAAAAATGTTTAAAATTCTCGTACTGATTTAAAAATTTTATTAACCAAAAATACAAATTTTGCAAGGCAAATTTCTTTTTAAAAAATAATATAGCTTGCTGCAGTTCCATATACGCGGTTGAACATGACAAGTTTTGAAAAATACCGCCGCAAACCAAAAAAAATGTTTAAAATTCTCGTACCGACTTAAATTTTTATTAACCAAAAATACGATTTTTGCAAGCCAAATTTCCATCTAAAAAATAATTTAGCTTGCTGCAGTGCTATATACGCAGTTGCGTATAACAAGTTGTAAAAAAGACCGCCGCAAACCAAAAACAATGTTTAAAATTCTCGTACTGATTTAAAATTTTATTAACCAAAAATACAAATTTTGCAAGGCAAATTTCTATTTAAAAATAATATATCTTGCTGCAGTTCCATATACGCGGTTGAACATGACAAGTTTTGAAAAAGACCGCCGCAAACCGAAAAAAAATGTTTAAAATTCTCGTACCGATTTAAATTTTTATTAACCAAAAATACGATTTTTGCAAGCCTAATTTTTATCTAAAAAATAATATAGCTTGCTGCAGTGCTATATACGCGGTTGCGTATAACAAGTCTTAAAAAAAACCGCCGCAAACCGAAAAAAAATGTTTAAAATTCTCGTACTGATTTTAAATTTTATTAACCAAAAATACGATTTTTGCAAGCCAAATTTCCATCTAAAAAATAATTTAGCTTGCTGCAGTGCTATATACGCGGTTGCGTATAACAAGTTTTAAAAAAGACCGCCGCAAACCGAAAAAAATGTTTAAAATTCTCGTACTGATTTAAAATTTTATTAACCAAAAATACGATTTTTGCAAGCCTAATTTTTATCTAAAAAATAATATATCTTGCTGCAGTTCCATATACGCGGTTGAACATGACAAGTTTTGAAAAATACCGCCGCAAACCAAAAAAAATGTTTAAAATTTTTTGTACTGATTTAAATTTTTTTTAACCAAAAATACGATTTTTGCAAGCTTAATTTTTATCTAACAAATAATATAGCTTGTTGCAGTCCTATATACGCAGCTGCGTATAACAAGTTTAAAAAAAAACCGCCGCAAACCGAAAAAAAAAAATGTTTAAAACTCTCGTACTGATTTAAAATTTTATTAACCAAAAATACGATTTTTGCAAGCCAAATTTCCATCTAAAAAATAATATAGCTTGCTGCAGTTCTATATATGCGGTTGCATGTGACAAGTTTTAAAAAAGACCGCCGCAAACCGAAAAAAAAATGTTTAAAATTCTCGTACTGATTTAAAAATTTTATTAACCAAAAATACAAATTTTGCAAGGCAAATTTCTATTTAACAAATAATATAGCTTGCTGCAGTTCCATATACGCGGTTGAACATGACAAGTTTTGAAAAATACCGCCGCAAACCGAAAAAAATGTTTAAAATTCTCGTACCGACTTAAATTTTTATTAACCAAAAATACGATTTTTGCAAGCCAAATTTCCATCTAAAAAATAATTTAGCTTGCTGCAGTGCTATATACGCGGTTGTGTATAACAAGTTGTAAAAAAGACCGCCGCAAACCGAAAAAAATGTTTAAAATTCTCGTACTAATTTAAAATTATATTAACCAAAAATACAAATTTTGCAAGGCAAATTTCTATTTAAAAAATAATATATCTTGCTGCAGTTCCATATACGCGGTTGAACATGACAAGTTTTGAAAAAGACCGCCGCAAACCGAATTTTTTTTTTTAAATTCTCGTACTGATTTACAATTTTATTAACCAAAAATACGATTTTTGCAAGCCAAATTTTCATCTAAAAAATAATAAAGCTTGCTGCAGTTCTATATATGCGGTTCCATATGACAAGTTTTAAAAAAAACCGCCGCAAACCGAAAAAAAATGTTTAAAATTCTCGTACTGATTTAAAAATTTTATTAAACAAAAATACAAATTTTGCAAGGCAAATTTCTATTTAAAAAATAATATAGCTTGCTGCAGTTCCATATACGCGGTTGAACATGACAAGTTTTGAAAAAGACCGCCGCAAACCGAAAAA
Organism: Cryptophagus acutangulus; assembly: GCA_963556235.1. Taxonomy (NCBI): domain Eukaryota; kingdom Metazoa; phylum Arthropoda; class Insecta; order Coleoptera; family Cryptophagidae; genus Cryptophagus; species Cryptophagus acutangulus. The sequence continues at coordinate 71,511 of CAUVYR010000083.1, read as the reverse complement.
AAAAAATGTTTAAAACTCTCGTACTGATTTAAAATTTTATTAACCAAAAATACGATTTTTGCAAGCCAAATTTCCATCTAAAAAATAATATAGCTTGCTGCAGTTCTATATATGCGGTTGCATATGACAAGTTTTAAAAAAGACCGCCGCAAACCAAAAAAAAAATGTTTAAAATTCTCGTACTGATTTAAAAATTTTATTAACCAAAAATACAAATTTTGCAAGGCAAATTTCTATTTAACAAATAATATAGCTTGCTGCAGTTCCATATACGCGGTTGAACATGACAAGTTTTGAAAAATACCGCCGCAAACCAAAAAAAATGTTTAAAATTCTCGTACAGACTTAAATTTTTATTAACCAAAAATACGATTTTTGCAAGCCAAATTTCCATCTAAAAAATAATTTAGCTTGCTGCAGTGCTATATACGCGGTTGCGTATAACAAGTTGTAAAAAAGACCGCCGCAAACCAAAAACAATGTTTAAAATTCTCGTACTGATTTAAAATTTTATTAACCAAAAATACAAATTTTGCAAGGCAAATTTCTATTTAAAAATAATATATCTTGCTGCAGTTCCATATACGCGGTTGAACATGACAAGTTTTGAAAAAGACCGCCGCAAACCGAAAAAAATGTTTAAAATTCTCGTACCGATTTAAATTTTTATTAACCAAAAATACGATTTTTGCAAGCCTAATTTTTATCTAAAAAATAATATAGCTTGCTGCAGTGCTATATACGCGGTTGCGTATAACAAGTCTTAAAAAAAAACCGCCACAAACCGAAAAAAAATGTTTAAAATTCTCGTACTGATTTTAAATTTTATTAACCAAAAATACGATTTTTGCAAGCCAAATTTCCATCTAAAAAATAATTTAGCTTGCTGCAGTGCTATATACGCGGTTGCGTATAACAAGTTTTAAAAAAGACCGCCGCAAACCGAAAAAAATGTTTAAAATTCTCGTACTGATTTAAAATTTTATTAACCAAAAATACGATTTTTGCAAGCCTAATTTTTATCTAAAAAATAATATATCTTGCTGCAGTTCCATATACGCGGTTGAACATGACAAGTTTTGAAAAATACCGCCGCAAACCAAAAAAAATGTTTAAAATTTTTTGTACTGATTTAAATTTTTATTAACCAAAAATACGATTTTTGCAAGCTTAATTTTTATCTAACAAATAATATAGCTTGTTGCAGTGCTATATACGCAGCTGCGTATAACAAGTTTAAAAAAAAACCGCCGCAAACCGAAAAAAAAATGTTTAAAATTCTCGTACTGATTTAAAATTTTATTAACCAAAAATACGATTTTTGCAAGCCAAATTTCCATCTAAAAAATAATATAGCTTGCTGCAGTTCTATATATGCGGTTGCATATGACAAGTTTTAAAAAAGACCGCCGCAAACCGAAAAAAAAATGTTTAAAATTCTCGTACTGATTTAAAAATTTTATTAACCAAAAATACAAATTTTGCAAGGCAAATTTCTATTTAACAAATAATATAGCTTGCTGCAGTTCCATATACGCGGTTGAACATGACAAGTTTTGAAAAATACCGCCGCAAACCGAAAAAAATGTTTAAAATTCTCGTACCGACTTAAATTTTTATTAACCAAAAATACGATTTTTGAAAGCCAAATTTCCATCTAAAAAATAATTTAGCTTGCTGCAGTGCTATATACGCGGTTGTGTATAACAAGTTGTAAAAAAGACCGCCGCAAACCGAAAAAAATGTTTATAATTCTCGTACTAATTTAAAATTTTATTAACCAAAAATACAAATTTTGCAAGGCAAATTTCTATTTAAAAAATAATATATCTTGCTGCAGTTCCATATACGCGGTTGAAAATGACAAGTTTTGAAAAAGACCGCCGCAAACCGAATTTTTTTTTTTAAATTCTCGTACTGATTTACAATTTTATTAACCAAAAATACGATTATTGCAAGCCAAATTTCCATCTAAAAAATAATTTAGCTTGCTGCAGTGCTATATACGCGGTTGCGTATAACAAGTTCTAAAAAAGACCGCCGCAAACCGAAAAAAAATGTTTAAAATTCTCGTACTGATTTAAAATTTTATTAACCAAAAATTCGATTTTTGCAAGCCTAATTTTTATCTAAATAATAATATATCTTGCTGCAGTTCCATATACGCGGTTGAACATGACAAGTTTGGAAAAAGACCGCCGCAAACCGAAAAAAATGTTTAAAATTCTCGTACCGATTTAAATTTTTATTAACCAAAAATACGATTTTTGCAAGCCTAATTTTTATCTAAAAAATAATATAACTTGCTGCAGTGTTATATACGCGGTTGCGTATAACAAGTCTTAAAAAAAACCGCCGCAAACCGAAAAAAATGTTTAAAATTCTCGTACCGATTTAAATATTTATTAACCAAAAATACGATTTTTGCAAGCCTAATTTTTATCTAAAAAATAATATAGCTTGCTGCAGTGCTATATACGCGGTTGCGTATAACAAGTCTTAAAAAAAACCGCCGCAAACCGAAAAAAAATGTTTAAAATTCTCGTACTGATTTAAAATTTTATTAACCAAAAATACGATTTTTGCAAGCCAAATTTCCATCTAAAAAATAATTTAGCTTGCTGCAGTGCTATATACGCGGTTGCGTATAACAAGTTTTAAAAAAGACCGCCGCAAACCAAAAAAAATGTTTAAAATTTTCGTACTGATTTAAATTTTTATTAATCAAAAATACAAATTTTGCAAGCCAAATTTCTATTTAAAAAATAATATAGCTTGCTGCAGTTCCATAAACGCGGTTAAACATAACAAGTTTTGAAAAATACCGCCGCAAACCAAAAAAAAATATTTAAAATTCTCGTACTGATATAAATTTTTATTAACCAAAAATACGATTTTTGCAAGCTTAATTTTTATCTAAAAAATAATATAGCTTATTGCAGTGCTATATACGCAGTTGCGTATAACAAGTTTTAAAAAAACCGCCGCAAACCGAAAAAAAATGTTTAAAATTCTCGTACTGATTTAAAATTTTATTAACCAAAAATACGATTTTTGCAAGCCAAATTTCCATCTAAAAAATAATATAGCTTGCTGCAGTTCTATATATGCGGTTGCATATGACAAGTTTTAAAAAAGACTGCCGCAAACCGAAAAAAAATGTTTAAAATTCTCGTACTGATTTAAAAATTTTATTAATCAAAAATACAAATTTTGCAAGCCAAATTTCTATTTAAAAAATAATATAGCTTGCTGCAGTTCCATAAACGCGGTTAAACATAACAAGTTTTGAAAAATACCGCCGCAAACCAAAAAAAATATTTAAAATTCTCGTACCGACTTAAAATTTTATTAACCAAAAATACGATTTTTGCAAGCCAAATTTTCATCTAAAAAATAATTTAGCTTGCTGCAGTGCTATATACGCGGTTGAGTATAATAAGTCTTAAAAAAACCGCCGCAAACCGAAAAAAAATGTTTAAAATTCTCGTACTGATTTAAAATTTTATTAACCAAAAATACGATTTTTGCAAGCCAAATTTCCATCTAAAAAATAATTTAGCTTGCTGCAGTGCTATATACGCGGTTGCGTATAACAAGTTTTATAAAAGACCGCCGCAAACCGAAAAAAATGTTTAAAATTCTCGTACTGATTTAAAATTTTATTAATCAAAAATACAAATTTTGCAAGGCAAATTTTTATTTAAAAAATAATATATCTTGCTGCAGTTCCATATACGCGGTTGAACATGACAAGTTTTGAAAAAGACCGCCGCAAACCGAAAAAAATATTTAAAATTTTTTGTACGGATTTAAATTTTTATTAACCAAAAATACGATTTTTGCAAGCTTAATTTTTATCTAAAAAATAATATAGCTTGCTGCAGTGCTATATACGCGGTTGCGTATAACAAGTCTTAAAAAAACCGCCGCAAACCGAAAAAAAAATATTTAAAATTCTCGTACCGACTTAAAATTTTATTAACCAAAAATACGATTTTTGCAAGCCAAATTTTCATCTAAAAAATAATTTAGCTTGCTGCAGTGCTATATACGCGGTTGAGTATAATAAGTCTTAAAAAAACCGCCGCAAACCGAAAAAAAAATGTTTAAAATTCTCGTACTGATTTAAAATTTTATTAACCAAAAATACGTTTTTGCAAGCCAAATTTCCATCTAAAAAATAATTTAGCTTGCTGCAGTGCTATATACTCGGTTGCGTATAACAAGTTTTAAAAAAGACCGCCGCAAACCGAAAAAAATGTTTAAAATTCTCGTACTGATTTAAAATTTTATTAACCAAAAATACAAATTTTGCAAGGCAAATTTTTATTTAAAAAATAATATATCTTGCTGCAGTTCCATATACGCGGTTGAACATGACAAGTTTTGAAAAAGACCGCCGCAAACCGAAAAAAATATTTAAAATTTTTTGTACGGATTTAAATTTTTATTAACCAAAAATACGATTTTTGCAAGCTTAATTTTTATCTAAAAAATAATATAGCTTGCTGCAGTGCTATATACGCGGTTGCGTATAACAAGTCTTAAAAAAACCGCCGCAAACCGAAAAAAAAATGTTTAAAATTCTCGTACTGATTTAAAATTTTATTAACCAAAAATACGATTTTTGCAAGCCAAATTTCCATCTAAAAAATAATTTAGCTTGCTGCAGTGCTATATACGCGGTTGCATATGACAAGTTTTAAAAAAGACTGCCGCAAACCGAAAAAAAATGTTTAAAATTATACGCGGTTGCGTATAATAAGTCTTAAAAAAACCGCCGCAAACCGAAAAAAAATGTTTAAAATTCTCGTACTGATTTAAAATTTTATTAACCAAAAATACAAATTTTGCAAGGCAAATTTTTATTTAAAAAATAATATATCTTGCTGCAGTTCCATATACGCGGTTGAACATGACAAGTTTTGAAAAATACCGCCGCAAACCGAAAAAAATGTTTAAAATTCTCGTACCGATTTAAATTTTTATTAACCAAAAATACGATTTTTGCAAGCCTAATTTTTCTCTAAAAAATAATATAGCTTGCTGCAGTGCTATATACGCGGTTGCGTATAACAAGTCTTAAAAAACCGCCGCAAACCGAAAAAAAATGTTTAAAATTCTCGTACTGATTTAAAATTTTATTAACCAAAAATACGATTTTTGCAAGCCAAATTTCCATCTAAAAAATAATTTAGCTTGCTGCAGTGCTATATACGCGGTTGCGTATATCAAGTTTTAAAAAAGACCACCGCAAACCGAAAAAAAATGTTTAAAATTCTCGTACAGATTTAAATTTTTATTAACCAAAAATACGATTTTTGCAACCCTAATTTTTATCTAAAAAATAATATAGCTTGCTGCAGTGCTATATACGCGGTTGCGTATAACAAGTCTTAAAAAAAACCGCCGCAAACCGAAAAAAAATGTTTAAAATTCTCGTACTGATTTCAAATTTTATTAACCAAAAATACGATTTTTGCAAGCCAAATTTCCATCTAAAAAATAATTTAGCTTGCTGCAGTGCTATATACGCGGTTGCGTATAACAAGTTTTAAAAAAGACCGCCGCAAACCGAAAAAAATGTTTAAAATTCTCGTACTGATTTAAAATTTTATTAACCAAAAATACGATTTTTGCAAGCCTAATTTTTATCTAAAAAATAATATATCTTGCTGCAGTTCCATATACGCGGTTGAACATGACAAGTTTTGAAAAATACCGCCGCAAACCAAAAAAAATGTTTAAAATTCTCGTACTGATTTAAAATTTTATTAACCAAAAATACGATTTTTGCAAGCCAAATTTCCATCTAAAAAATAATTTAGCTTGCTGCAGTGCTATATACGCGGTTGCATATGACAAGTTTTAAAAAAGACTGCCGCAAACCGAAAAAAAATGTTTAAAATTATACGCGGTTGCGTATAATAAGTCTTAAAAAAACCGCCGCAAACCGAAAAAAAATGTTTAAAATTCTCGTACTGATTTAAAATTTTATTAACCAAAAATACGATTTTTGCAAGCCAAATTTCCATCTAAAAAATAATTTAGCTTGCTGCAGTGCTATATACGCGGTTGCGTATAACAAGTTTTAAAAAAGACCGCCGCAAACCGAAAAAAATGTTTAAAATTCTCGTACTGATTTAAAATTTTATTAACCAAAAATACAAATTTTGCAAGGCAAATTTTTATTTAAAAAATAATATATCTTGCTGCAGTTCCATATACGCGGTTGAACATGACAAGTTTTGAAAAATACCGCCGCAAACCGAAAAAAATGTTTAAAATTCTCGTACCGATTTAAATTTTTATTAACCAAAAATACGATTTTTGCAAGCCTAATTTTTCTCTAAAAAATAATATAGCTTGCTGCAGTGCTATATACGCGGTTGCGTATAACAAGTCTTAAAAAAACCGCCGCAAACCGAAAAAAAATGTTTAAAATTCTCGTACTGATTTAAAATTTTATTAACCAAAAATACGATTTTTGCAAGCCAAATTTCCATCTAAAAAATAATTTAGCTTGCTGCAGTGCTATATACGCGGTTGCGTATATCAAGTTTTAAAAAAGACCACCGCAAACCGAAAAAAAATGTTTAAAATTCTCGTACAGATTTAAATTTTTATTAACCAAAAATACGATTTTTGCAACCCTAATTTTTATCTAAAAAATAATATAGCTTGCTGCAGTGCTATATACGCGGTTGCGTATAACAAGTCTTAAAAAAAACCGCCGCAAACCGAAAAAAATGTTTAAAATTCTCGTACTGATTTTAAATTTTATTAACCAAAAATACGATTTTTGCAAGCCAAATTTCCATCTAAAAAATAATTTAGCTTGCTGCAGTGCTATATACGCGGTTGTGTATAACAAGTTGTAAAAAAGACCGCCGCAAACCGAAAAAAATGTTTAAAATTCTCGTACTAATTTAAAATTTTATTAACCAAAAATACAAATTTTGCAAGGCAAATTTCTATTTAAAAAATAATATATCTTGCTGCAGTTCCATATACGCGGTTGAACATGACAAGTTTTGAAAAAGACCGCCGCAAACCGAATTTTTTTTTTTTTAAATTCTCGTACTGATTTACAATTTTATTAACCAAAAATACGATTATTGCAAGCCAAATTTCCATCTAAAAAATAATTTAGCTTGCTGCAGTGCTATATACGCAGTTGCGTATAACAAGTTCTAAAAAAGACCGCCGCAAACCGAAAAAAAATGTTTAAAATTCTCGTACTGATTTAAAATTTTATTAACCAAAAATTCGATTTTTGCAAGCCTAATTTTTATCTAAATAATAATATATCTTGCTGCAGTTCCATATACGCGGTTGAACATGACAAGTTTGGAAAAAGACCGCCGCAAACCGAAAAAAATGTTTAAAATTCTCGTACCGATTTAAATTTTTATTAACCAAAAATACGATTTTTGCAAGCCTAATTTTTATCTAAAAAATAATATAGCTTGCTGCAGTGCTATATACGCGGTTGCGTATAACAAGTCTTAAAAAAAACCGCCGCAAACCGAAAAAAATGTTTAAAATTCTCGTACTGATTTAAAATTTTATTAACCAAAAATACAAGTTTTGCAAGGCAAATTTTTATTTAAAAAATAATATATCTTGCTGCAGTTCCATATACGCGGTTGAACATGACAAGTTTTGAAAAATACCGCCGCAAACCGAAAAAAATGTTTAAAATTCTCGTACCGATTTAAATTTTTATTAACCAAAAATACGATTTTTGCAAGCCTAATTTTTCTCTAAAAAATAATATAGCTTGCTGCAGTGCTATATACGCGGTTGCGTATAACAAGTCTTAAAAAACCGCCGCAAACCGAAAAAAAATGTTTAAAATTCTCGTACTGATTTAAAATTTTATTAACCAAAAATACGATTTTTGCAAGCCAAATTTCCATCTAAAAAATAATTTAGCTTGCTGCAGTGCTATATACGCGGTTGCTTATATCAAGTTTTAAAAAAGACCACCGCAAACCGAAAAAAAATGTTTAAAATTCTCGTACAGATTTAAATTTTTATTAACCAAAAATACGATTTTTGCAACCCTAATTTTTATCTAAAAAATAATATAGCTTGCTGCAGTGCTATATACGCGGTTGCGTATAACAAGTCTTAAAAAAAACCGCCGCAAACCGAAAAAAAATGTTTAAAATTCTCGTACTGATTTTAAATTTTATTAACCAAAAATACGATTTTTGCAAGCCAAATTTCCATCTAAAAAATAATTTAGCTTGCTGCAGTGCTATATACTCGGTTGCGTATAACAAGTTTTAAAAAAGACCGCCGCAAACCGAAAAAAATGTTTAAAATTCTCGTACTGATTTAAAATTTTATTAACCAAAAATACGATTTTTGCAAGCCTAATTTTTATCTAAAAAATAATATATCTTGCTGCAGTTCCATATACGCGGTTGAACATGACAAGTTTTGAAAAATACCGCCGCAAACCAAAAAAAATGTTTAAAATTCTCGTACTGATTTAAAATTTTATTAACCAAAAATACGATTTTTGCAAGCCAAATTTCCATCTAAAAAATAATTTAGCTTGCTGCAGTGCTATATACGCGGTTGCATATGACAAGTTTTAAAAAAGACTGCCGCAAACCGAAAAAAAATGTTTAAAATTATACGCGGTTGCGTATAATAAGTCTTAAAAAAACCGCCGCAAACCGAAAAAAAATGTTTAAAATTCTCGTACTGATTTAAAATTTTATTAACCAAAAATACGATTTTTGCAAGCCAAATTTCCATCTAAAAAATAATTTAGCTTGCTGCAGTGCTATATACGCGGTTGCGTATAACAAGTTTTAAAAAAGACCGCCGCAAACCGAAAAAAATGTTTAAAATTCTCGTACTGATTTAAAATTTTATTAACCAAAAATACAAATTTTGCAAGGCAAATTTTTATTTAAAAAATAATATATCTTGCTGCAGTTCCATATACGCGGTTGAACATGACAAGTTTTGAAAAATACCGCCGCAAACCGAAAAAAATGTTTAAAATTCTCGTACCGATTTAAATTTTTATTAACCAAAAATACGATTTTTGCAAGCCTAATTTTTCTCTAAAAAATAATATAGCTTGCTGCAGTGCTATATACGCGGTTGCGTATAACAAGTCTTAAAAAACCGCCGCAAACCGAAAAAAAATGTTTAAAATTCTCGTACTGATTTAAAATTTTATTAACCAAAAATACGATTTTTGCAAGCCAAATTTCCATCTAAAAAATAATTTAGCTTGCTGCAGTGCTATATACGCGGTTGCGTATATCAAGTTTTAAAAAAGACCACCGCAAACCGAAAAAAAATGTTTAAAATTCTCGTACAGATTTAAATTTTTATTAACCAAAAATACGATTTTTGCAACCCTAATTTTTATCTAAAAAATAATATAGCTTGCTGCAGTGCTATATACGCGGTTGCGTATAACAAGTCTTAAAAAAAACCGCCGCAAACCGAAAAAAAATGTTTAAAATTCTCGTACTGATTTCAAATTTTATTAACCAAAAATACGATTTTTGCAAGCCAAATTTCCATCTAAAAAATAATTTAGCTTGCTGCAGTGCTATATACGCGGTTGCGTATAACAAGTTTTAAAAAAGACCGCCGCAAACCGAAAAAAATGTTTAAAATTCTCGTACTGATTTAAAATTTTATTAACCAAAAATACGATTTTTGCAAGCCTAATTTTTATCTAAAAAATAATATATCTTGCTGCAGTTCCATATACGCGGTTGAACATGACAAGTTTTGAAAAATACCGCCGCAAACCAAAAAAAATGTTTAAAATTCTCGTACTGATTTAAAATTTTATTAACCAAAAATACGATTTTTGCAAGCCAAATTTCCATCTAAAAAATAATTTAGCTTGCTGCAGTGCTATATACGCGGTTGCATATGACAAGTTTTAAAAAAGACTGCCGCAAACCGAAAAAAAATGTTTAAAATTATACGCGGTTGCGTATAATAAGTCTTAAAAAAACCGCCGCAAACCGAAAAAAAATGTTTAAAATTCTCGTACTGATTTAAAATTTTATTAACCAAAAATACGATTTTTGCAAGCCAAATTTCCATCTAAAAAATAATTTAGCTTGCTGCAGTGCTATATACGCGGTTGCGTATAACAAGTTTTAAAAAAGACCGCCGCAAACCGAAAAAAATGTTTAAAATTCTCGTACTGATTTAAAATTTTATTAACCAAAAATACAAATTTTGCAAGGCAAATTTTTATTTAAAAAATAATATATCTTGCTGCAGTTCCATATACGCGGTTGAACATGACAAGTTTTGAAAAATACCGCCGCAAACCGAAAAAAATGTTTAAAATTCTCGTACCGATTTAAATTTTTATTAACCAAAAATACGATTTTTGCAAGCCTAATTTTTCTCTAAAAAATAATATAGCTTGCTGCAGTGCTATATACGCGGTTGCGTATAACAAGTCTTAAAAAAACCGCCGCAAACCGAAAAAAAATGTTTAAAATTCTCGTACTGATTTAAAATTTTATTAACCAAAAATACGATTTTTGCAAGCCAAATTTCCATCTAAAAAATAATTTAGCTTACTGCAGTGCTATATACGCGGTTGCGTATATCAAGTTTTAAAAAAGACCACCGCAAACCGAAAAAAAATGTTTAAAATTCTCGTACAGATTTAAATTTTTATTAACCAAAAATACGATTTTTGCAACCCTAATTTTTATCTAAAAAATAATATAGCTTGCTGCAGTGCTATATACGCGGTTGCGTATAACAAGTCTTAAAAAAAACCGCCGCAAACCGAAAAAAAATGTTTAAAATTCTCGTACTGATTTTAAATTTTATTAACCAAAAATACGATTTTTGCAAGCCAAATTTCCATCTAAAAAATAATTTAGCTTGCTGCAGTGCTATATACGCGGTTGTGTATAACAAGTTGTAAAAAAGACCGCCGCAAACCGAAAAAAATGTTTAAAATTCTCGTACTAATTTAAAATTTTATTAACCAAAAATACAAATTTTGCAAGGCAAATTTCTATTTAAAAAATAATATATCTTGCTGCAGTTCCATATACGCGGTTGAACATGACAAGTTTTGAAAAAGACCGCCGCAAACCGAATTTTTTTTTTTTTAAATTCTCGTACTGATTTACAATTTTATTAACCAAAAATACGATTATTGCAAGCCAAATTTCCATCTAAAAAATAATTTAGCTTGCTGCAGTGCTATATACGCAGTTGCGTATAACAAGTTCTAAAAAAGACCGCCGCAAACCGAAAAAAAATGTTTAAAATTCTCGTACTGATTTAAAATTTTATTAACCAAAAATTCGATTTTTGCAAGCCTAATTTTTATCTAAATAATAATATATCTTGCTGCAGTTCCATATACGCGGTTGAACATGACAAGTTTGGAAAAAGACCGCCGCAAACCGAAAAAAATGTTTAAAATTCTCGTACCGATTTAAATTTTTATTAACCAAAAATACGATTTTTGCAAGCCTAATTTTTATCTAAAAAATAATATAGCTTGCTGCAGTGCTATATACGCGGTTGCGTATAACAAGTCTTAAAAAAAACCGCCGCAAACCGAAAAAAATGTTTAAAATTCTCGTACTGATTTAAAATTTTATTAACCAAAAATACAAGTTTTGCAAGGCAAATTTTTATTTAAAAAATAATATATCTTGCTGCAGTTCCATATACGCGGTTGAACATGACAAGTTTTGAAAAATACCGCCGCAAACCGAAAAAAATGTTTAAAATTCTCGTACCGATTTAAATTTTTATTAACCAAAAATACGATTTTTGCAAGCCTAATTTTTCTCTAAAAAATAATATAGCTTGCTGCAGTGCTATATACGCGGTTGCGTATAACAAGTCTTAAAAAACCGCCGCAAACCGAAAAAAAATGTTTAAAATTCTCGTACTGATTTAAAATTTTATTAACCAAAAATACGATTTTTGCAAGCCAAATTTCCATCTAAAAAATAATTTAGCTTGCTGCAGTGCTATATACGCGGTTGCGTATATCAAGTTTTAAAAAAGACCACCGCAAACCGAAAAAAAATGTTTAAAATTCTCGTACAGATTTAAATTTTTATTAACCAAAAATACGATTTTTGCAACCCTAATTTTTATCTAAAAAATAATATAGCTTGCTGCAGTGCTATATACGCGGTTGCGTATAACAAGTCTTAAAAAAAACCGCCGCAAACCGAAAAAAAATGTTTAAAATTCTCGTACTGATTTTAAATTTTATTAACCAAAAATACGATTTTTGCAAGCCAAATTTCCATCTAAAAAATAATTTAGCTTGCTGCAGTGCTATATACGCGGTTGCGTATAACAAGTTTTAAAAAAGACCGCCGCAAACCGAAAAAAATGTTTAAAATTCTCGTACTGATTTAAAATTTTATTAACCAAAAATACGATTTTTGCAAGCCTAATTTTTATCTAAAAAATAATATATCTTGCTGCAGTTCCATATACGCGGTTGAACATGACAAGTTTTGAAAAATACCGCCGCAAACCAAAAAAAATGTTTAAAATTCTCGTACTGATTTAAAATTTTATTAACCAAAAATACGATTTTTGCAAGCCAAATTTCCATCTAAAAAATAATTTAGCTTGCTGCAGTGCTATATACGCGGTTGCATATGACAAGTTTTAAAAAAGACTGCCGCAAACCGAAAAAAAATGTTTAAAATTATACGCGGTTGCGTATAATAAGTTTTAAAAAAACCGCCGCAAACCGAAAAAAAATGTTTAAAATTCTCGTACTGATTTAAAATTTTATTAACCAAAAATACGATTTTTGCAAGCCAAATTTCCATCTAAAAAATAATTTAGCTTGCTGCAGTGCTATATACGCGGTTGCGTATAACAAGTTTTAAAAAAGACCGCCGCAAACCGAAAAAAATGTTTAAAATTCTCGTACTGATTTAAAATTTTATTAACCAAAAATACAAATTTTGCAAGGCAAATTTTTATTTAAAAAATAATATATCTTGCTGCAGTTCCATATACGCGGTTGAACATGACAAGTTTTGAAAAATACCGCCGCAAACCGAAAAAAATGTTTAAAATTCTCGTACCGATTTAAATTTTTATTAACCAAAAATACGATTTTTGCAAGCCTAATTTTTCTCTAAAAAATAATATAGCTTGCTGCAGTGCTATATACGCGGTTGCGTATAACAAGTCTTAAAAAACCGCCGCAAACCGAAAAAAAATGTTTAAAATTCTCGTACTGATTTAAAATTTTATTAACCAAAAATACGATTTTTGCAAGCCAAATTTCCATCTAAAAAATAATTTAGCTTGCTGCAGTGCTATATACGCGGTTGCGTATATCAAGTTTTAAAAAAGACCACCGCAAACCGAAAAAAAAATGTTTAAAATTCTCGTACAGATTTAAATTTTTATTAACCAAAAATACGATTTTTGCAACCCTAATTTTTATCTAAAAAATAATATAGCTTGCTGCAGTGCTATATACGCGGTTGCGTATAACAAGTCTTAAAAAAAACCGCCGCAAACCGAAAAAAAATGTTTAAAATTCTCGTACTGATTTTAAATTTTATTAACCAAAAATACGATTTTTGCAAGCCAAATTTCCATCTAAAAAATAATTTAGCTTGCTGCAGTGCTATATACGCGGTTGCGTATAACAAGTTTTAAAAAAGACCGCCGCAAACCGAAAAAAATGTTTAAAATTCTCGTACTGATTTAAAATTTTATTAACCAAAAATACGATTTTTGCAAGCCTAATTTTTATCTAAAAAATAATATATCTTGCTGCAGTTCCATATACGCGGTTGAACATGACAAGTTGTGAAAAATACCGCCGCAAACCAAAAAAAATGTTTAAAATTCTCGTACTGATTTAAAATTTTATTAACCAAAAATACGATTTTTGCAAGCCAAATTTCCATCTAAAAAATAATTTAGCTTGCTGCAGTGCTATATACGCGGTTGCATATGACAAGTTTTAAAAAAGACTGCCGCAAACCGAAAAAAAATGTTTAAAATTATACGCGGTTGCGTATAATAAGTTTTAAAAAAACCGCCGCAAACCGAAAAAAAATGTTTAAAATTCTCGTACTGATTTAAAATTTTATTAACCAAAAATACGATTTTTGCAAGCCAAATTTCTATCTAAAAAATAATTTAGCTTGCTGCAGTGCTATATACGCGGTTGCGTATAACAAGTTTTAAAAAAGACCGCCGCAAACCGAAAAAAATGTTTAAAATTCTCGTACTGATTTAAAATTTTATTAACCAAAAATACAAATTTTGCAAGGCAAATTTTTATTTAAAAAATAATATATCTTGCTGCAGTTCCATATACGCGGTTGAACATGACAAGTTTTGAAAAATACCGCCGCAAACCGAAAAAAATGTTTAAAATTCTCGTACCGATTTAAATTTTTATTAACCAAAAATACGATTTTTGCAAGCCTAATTTTTCTCTAAAAAATAATATAGCTTGCTGCAGTGCTATATACGCGGTTGCGTATAACAAGTCTTAAAAAAACCGCCGCAAACCGAAAAAAAATGTTTAAAATTCTCGTACTGATTTAAAATTTTATTAACCAAAAATACGATTTTTGCAAGCCAAATTTCCATCTAAAAAATAATTTAGCTTGCTGCAGTGCTATATACGCGGTTGCGTATATCAAGTTTTAAAAAAGACCACCGCAAACCGAAAAAAAATGTTTAAAATTCTCGTACAGATTTAAATTTTTATTAACCAAAAATACGATTTTTGCAACCCTAATTTTTATCTAAAAAATAATATAGCTTGCTGCAGTGCTATATACGCGGTTGCGTATAACAAGTCTTAAAAAAAACCGCCGCAAACCGAAAAAAAATGTTTAAAATTCTCGTACTGATTTTAAATTTTATTAACCAAAAATACGATTTTTGCAAGCCAAATTTCCATCTAAAAAATAATTTAGCTTGCTGCAGTGCTATATACGCGGTTGTGTATAACAAGTTGTAAAAAAGACCGCCGCAAACCGAAAAAAAATGTTTAAAATTCTCGTACTAATTTAAAATTTTATTAACCAAAAATACAAATTTTGCAAGGCAAATTTCTATTTAAAAAATAATATATCTTGCTGCAGTTCCATATACGCGGTTGAACATGACAAGTTTTGAAAAAGACCGCCGCAAACCGAATTTTTTTTTTTTTAATTCTCGTACTGATTTACAATTTTATTAACCAAAAATACGATTATTGCAAGCCAAATTTCCATCTAAAAAATAATTTAGCTTGCTGCAGTGCTATATACGCAGTTGCGTATAACAAGTTCTAAAAAAGACCGCCGCGAACCGAAAAAAAATGTTTAAAATTCTCGTACTGATTTAAAATTTTATTAACCAAAAATTCGATTTTTGCAAGCCTAATTTTTATCTAAATAATAATATATCTTGCTGCAGTTCCATATACGCGGTTGAACATGACAAGTTTGGAAAAAGACAGCCGCAAACCGAAAAAAATGTTTAAAATTCTCGTACCGATTTAAATTTTTATTAACCAAAAATACGATTTTTGCAAGCCTAATTTTTATCTAAAAAATAATATAACTTGCTGCAGTGCTATATACGCGGTTGCGTATAACAAGTCTTAAAAAAAACCGCCGCAAACCGAAAAAAATGTTTAAAATTCTCGTACCGATTTAAATTTTTATTAACCAAAAATACGATTTTTGCAAGCCAAATTTCCATCTAAAAAATAATTTAGCTTGCTGCAGTGCTATATACGCGGTTGCGTATAACAAGTTGTAAAAAAGACCGCCGCAAACCAAAAACAATATTTAAAATTCTCGTACTGATTTAAAATTTTATTAACCAAAAATACAAATTTTGCAAGGCAAATTTCTATTTAAAAATAATATATCTTGCTGCAGTTCCATATACGCGGTTGAACATGACAAGTTTTGAAAAAGACCGCCGCAAACCGAAAAAAATGTTTAAAATTCTCGTACCGATTTAAATTTTTATTAACCAAAAATACGATTTTTGCAAGCCTAATTTTTATCTAAAAAATAATATAGCTTGCTGCAGTGCTATATACGCGGTTGCGTATAACAAGTCTTAAAAAAAACCGCCGCAAACCGAAAAAAATGTTTAAAATTCTCGTACTGATTTAAAATTTTATTAACCAAAAATACGATTTTTGCAAGCCTAATTTTTATCTAAAAAATAATATATCTTGCTGCAGTTCCATATACGCGGTTGAACATGACAAGTTTTGAAAAATACCGCCGCAAACCAAAAAAAATGTTTAAAATTTTTTGTACTGATTTAAATTTTTATTAACCAAAAATACGATTTTTGCAAGCTTAATTTTTATCTAACAAATAATATAGCTTGTTGCAGTGCTATATACGCAGCTGCGTATAACAAGTTTAAAAAAAACCGCCGCAAACCGAAAAAAATGTTTAAAATTCTCGTACTGATTTAAAATTTTATTAACCAAAAATACGATTTTTGCAAGCCTAATTTTTATCTAAAAAATAATATATCTTGCTGCAGTTCCATATACGCGGTTGAACATGACAAGTTTTGAAAAATACCGCCGCAAACCAAAAAAAAATGTTTAAAATTCTCGTACTGATTTAAAATTTTATTAACCAAAAATACGATTTTTGCAAGCCAAATTTCCATCTAAAAAATAATATAGCTTGCTGCAGTTCTATATATGCGGTTGCATATGACAAGTTTTAAAAAAGACCGCCGCAAACCGAAAAAAAAATGTTTAAAATTCTCGTACTGATTTAAAAATTTTATTAACCAAAAATACAAATTTTGCAAGGCAAATTTCTATTTAACAAATAATATAGCTTGCTGCAGTTCCATATACGCGGTTGAACATGACAAGTTTTGAAAAATACCGCCGCAAACCGAAAAAAATGTTTAAAATTCTCGTACCGACTCAAATTTTTATTAACCAAAAATACGATTTTTGCAAGCCAAATTTCCATCTAAAAAATAATTTAGCTTGCTGCAGTGCTATATACGCGGTTGTGTATAACAAGTTGTAAAAAAGACCGCCGCAAACCGAAAAAAATATTTAAAATTCTCGTACTAATTTAAAATTTTATTAACCAAAAATACAAATTTTGCAAGGCAAATTTCTATTTAAAAAATAATATATCTTGCTGCAGTTCCATATACGCGGTTGAAAATGACAAGTTTTGAAAAACACCGCCGCAAACCGATTTTTTTTTTAAAAAATTCTCGTACTGATTTACAATTTTATTAACCAAAAATACGATTATTGCAAGCCAAATTTCCATCTAAAAAATAATTTAGCTTGCTGCAGTGCTATATACGCGGTTGCGTATAACAAGTTCTAAAAAAGACCGCCGCAAACCGAAAAAAAATGTTTAAAATTCTCGTACTGATTTAAAATTTTATTAACCAAAAATTCGATTTTTGCAAGCCTAATTTTTATCTAAATAATAATATATCTTGCTGCAGTTCCATATACGCGGTTGAACATGACAAGTTTGGAAAAAGACCGCCGCAAACCGAAAAAAATGTTTAAAATTCTCGTACCGATTTAAATTTTTATTAACCAAAAATACGATTTTTGCAAGCCAAATTTCCATCTAAAAAATAATTTAGCTTGCTGCAGTGCTATATACGCGGTTGTGTATAACAAGTTGTAAAAAAGACCGCCGCAAACCGAAAAAAATATTTAAAATTCTCGTACTAATTTAAAATTTTATTAACCAAAAATACAAATTTTGCAAGGCAAATTTCTATTTAAAAAATAATATATCTTGCTGCAGTTCCATATACGCGGTTGAAAATGACAAGTTTTGAAAAACACCGCCGCAAACCGATTTTTTTTTTAAAAAATTCTCGTACTGATTTACAATTTTATTAACCAAAAATACGATTATTGCAAGCCAAATTTCCATCTAAAAAATAATTTAGCTTGCTGCAGTGCTATATACGCGGTTGCGTATAACAAGTCTTAAAAAAAACCGCCGCAAACCGAAAAAAATGTTTAAAATTCTCGTACCGATTTAAATTTTTATTAACCAAAAAAAACGATTTTTGCAAGCCTAATTTTTATCTAAAAAATAATATAGCTTGCTGCAGTGCTATATACGCGGTTGCGTATAACAAGTCTTAAAAAAAACCGCCGCAAACCGAAAAAAAATGTTTAAAATTCTCGTACTGATTTAAAATTTTATTAACCAAAAATACGATTTTTGCAAGCCAAATTTCCATCTAAAAAATAATTTAGCTTGCTGCAGTGCTATATACGCGGTTGCGTATAACAAGTTTTAAAAAAGACCGCCGCAAACCAAAAAAAAATGTTTAAAATTTTCGTACTGATTTAAATTTTTATTAATCAAAAATACAAATTTTGCAAGCCAAATTTCTATTTAAAAAATAATATAGCTTGCTGCAGTTCCATAAACACGGTTAAACATAACAAGTTTTGAAAAATACCGCCGCAAACCAAAAAAAATATTTAAAATTCTCGTACTGATTTAAATTTTTATTAACCAAAAATACGATTTTTGCAAGCTTAATTTTTATCTAAAAAATAATATAGCTTGTTGCAGTGCTATATACGCAGTTGCGTATAACAAGTTTAAAAAAAACCGCCGCAAACCGAAAAAAAATGTTTAAAATTCTCGTACTGATTTAAAATTTTATTAACCAAAAATACAATTTTTGCAAGCCAAATTTCCATCTAAAAAATAATATAGCTTGCTGCAGTTCTATATATGCGGTTGCATATGACAAGTTTTAAAAAAGACTGCCGCAAACCGAAAAAAAATGTTTAAAATTCTCGTACTGATTTAAAAATTTTATTAATCAAAAATACAAATTTTGCAAGCCAAATTTCTATTTAAAAAATAATATAGCTTGCTGCAGTTCCATAAACGCGGTTAAACATAACAAGTTTTAAAAAATACCGCCGCAAACCAAAAAAAAATATTTAAAATTCTCGTACCGACTTAAATTTTTATTAACCAAAAATACGATTTTTGCAAGCCAAATTTTCATCTAAAAAATAATTTAGCTTGCTGCAGTGCTATATACGCGGTTGCGTATAATAAGTCTTAAAAAAACCGCCGCAAACCGAAAAAAAATGTTTAAAATTCTCGTACTGATTTAAAATTTTATTAACCAAAAATACAAATTTTGCAAGGCAAATTTTTATTTAAAAAATAATATATCTTGCTGCAGTTCCATATACGCGGTTGAACATGACAAGTTTTGAAAAAGACCGCCGCAAACCGAAAAAAATATTTAAAATTTTTTGTACGGATTTAAATTTTTATTAACCAAAAATACGATTTTTGCAAGCTTAATTTTTATCTAAAAAATAATATAGCTTGCTGCAGTGCTATATACGCGGTTGCGTATAACAAGTCTTAAAAAAACCGCAGCAAACCGAAAAAAAAATGTTTAAAATTCTCGTACTGATTTAAAATTTTATTAACCAAAAATACGATTTTTGCAAGCCAAATTTCCATCTAAAAAATAATTTAGCTTGCTGCAGTGCTATATACGCGGTTGCATATGACAAGTTTTAAAAAAGACTGCCGCAAACCGAAAAAAAATGTTTAAAATTATACGCGGTTGCGTATAATAAGTCTTAAAAAAACCGCCGCAAACCGAAAAAAAATGTTTAAAATTCTCGTACTGATTTAAAATTTTATTAACCAAAAATACGATTTTTGCAAGCCAAATTTCCATCTAAAAAATAATTTAGCTTGCTGCAGTGCTATATACGCGGTTGCGTATAACAAGTTTTAAAAAAGACCGCCGCAAACCGAAAAAAATGTTTAAAATTCTCGTACTGATTTAAAATTTTATTAACCAAAAATACAAATTTTGCAAGGCAAATTTTTATTTAAAAAATAATATATCTTGCTGCAGTTCCATATACGCGGTTGAACATGACAAGTTTTGAAAAATACCGCCGCAAACCGAAAAAAATGTTTAAAATTCTCGTACCGATTTAAATTTTTATTAACCAAAAATACGATTTTTGCAAGCCAAATTTCCATCTAAAAAATAATTTAGCTTGCTGCAGTGCTATATACGCGGTTGCGTATATCAAGTTTTAAAAAAGACCACCGCAAACCGAAAAAAAATGTTTAAAATTCTCGTACAGATTTAAAATTTTATTAACCAAAAATACGATTTTTGCAACCCTAATTTTTATCTAAAAAATAATATATCTTGCTGCAGTTCCATATACGCGGTTGAACATGACAAGTTTTGAAAAATACCGCCGCAACCCAAAAAAAATGTTTAAAATTTTTTGTACGGATTTAAATTTTTATTAACCAAAAATACGATTTTTGCAAGCTTAATTTTTATCTAAAAAATAATATAGCTTGCTGCAGTGCTATATACGCGGTTGCGTATAACAAGTCTTAAAAAAACCGCCGCAAACCGAAAAAAAAATGTTTAAAATTCTCGTACTGATTTAAAATTTTATTAACCAAAAATACGATTTTTGCAAGCCAAATTTCCATCTAAAAAATAATTTAGCTTGCTGCAGTGCTATATACGCGGTTGCATATGACAAGTTTTAAAAAAGACTGCCGCAAACCGAAAAAAAATGTTTAAAATTATACGCGGTTGCGTATAATAAGTCTTAAAAAAACCGCCGCAAACCGAAAAAAATGTTTAAAATTCTCGTACTGATTTAAAATTTTATTAACCAAAAATACGATTTTTGCAAGCCAAATTTCCATCTAAAAAATAATTTAGCTTGCTGCAGTGCTATATACGCGGTTGCGTATAACAAGTTTTAAAAAAGACCGCCGCAAACCGAAAAAAATGTTTAAAATTCTCGTACTGATTTAAAATTTTATTAACCAAAAATACAAATTTTGCAAGGCAAATTTTTATTTAAAAAATAATATATCTTGCTGCAGTTCCATATACGCGGTTGAACATGACAAGTTTTGAAAAAGACCGCCGCAAACCGAAAAAAATGTTTAAAATTCTCGTACCGATTTAAATTTTTATTAACCAAAAATACGATTTTTGCAAGCCTAATTTTTTTCTAAAAAATAATATAGCTTGCTGCAGTGCTATATACGCGGTTGCGTATAACAAGTCTTAAAAAAACCGCCGCAAACCGAAAAAAAATGTTTAAAATTCTCGTACTGATTTAAAATTTTATTAACCAAAAATACGATTTTTGCAAGCCAAATTTCCATCTAAAAAATAATTTAGCTTGCTGCAGTGCTATATACGCGGTTGCGTATATCAAGTTTTAAAAAAGACCGCCGCAAACCGAAAAAAATGTTTAAAATTCTCGTACAGATTTAAAATTTTATTAACCAAAAATACGATTTTTGCAACCCTAATTTTTATCTAAAAAATAATATATCTTGCTGCAGTTCCATATACGCGGTTGAACATGACAAGTTTTGAAAAATACCGCCGCAACCCAAAAAAAATGTTTAAAATTTTTTGTACGGATTTCAATTTTTATTAACCAAAAATACGATTTTTGCAAGCTTAATTTTTATCTAAAAATAATATAGCTTGCTGCAGTGCTATATACGCGGTTGCGTATAACAAGTCTTAAAAAAACCGCCGCAAACCGAAAAAAAAATGTTTAAAATTCTCGTACTGATTTAAAATTTTATTAACCAAAAATACGATTTTTGCAAGCCAAATTTCCATCTAAAAAATAATTTAGCTTGCTGCAGTGCTATATACGCGGTTGCATATGACAAGTTTTAAAAAAGACTGCCGCAAACCGAAAAAAAATGTTTAAAATTCTCGTACTGATTTAAAAATTTTATTAACCAAAAATACAAATTTTGCAAGGCAAATTTCTATTTAAAAAATAATATAGCTTGCTGCAGTTCCATATACGCGGTTGAACATGACAAGTTTTGAAAAATACCGCCGCACACCGAAAAAAATGTTTAAAATTCTCGTACCGACTTAAATTTTTATTAACCAAAAATTCGATTTTTGCAAGCCAAATTTCCATCTAAAAAATAATTTAGCTTGCTGCAGTGCTATATACGCGGTTGCGTATAACAAGTTGTAAAAAAGACCGCCGCAAACCGAAAAAAATGTTTAAAATTCTCGTACTGATATAAAATTTTATTAACCAAAAATACAAATTTTGCAAGGCAAATTTCTATTTAAAAAATAATATATCTTGCTGCAGTTCCATATACGCGGTTGAACATGACAAGTTTTAAAAAAGACCGCCGCAAACCGAAAAAAAATGTTTAAAATTCTCGTACTGATTTAAAATTTTATTAACCAAAAATACGATTTTTGCAAGCCAAATTTCCATCTAAAAAATAATTTAGCTTGCTGCAGTGCTATATACGCGGTTGCGTATAACAAGTTTTAAAAAAGACCGCCGCAAACCGAAAAAAAATGTTTAAAATTCTCGTAATGATTTAAAATTTTATTAACCAAAAATACGATTTTTGCAAGCCAAATTTCCATCTAAAAAATAATATAGCTTGCTGCAGTTCTATATATGCGGTTGCGTATGACAAGTTTTAAAAAAGACCGCCGCAAACCGAAAAAAAATGTTTAAAATTCTCGTACTGATTTAAAATTTTATTAACCAAAAATACGATTTTTGCAAGCCAAATTTCCATCTAAAAAATAATTTAGCTTGCTGCAGTGCTATATACGCGGTTGCGTATAACAAGTTTTAAAAAAGACCGCCGCAAACCAAAAAAAATGTTTAAAATTTTCGTACTGATTTAAATTTTTATTAATCAAAAATACAAATTTTGCAAGCCAAATTTCTATTTAAAAAATAATATAGCTTGCTGCAGTTCCATAAACGCGGTTAAACATAACAAGTTTTGAAAAATACCGCCGCAAACCAAAAAAAATATTTAAAATTCTCGTACTGATTTAAATTTTTATTAACCAAAAATACGATTTTTGCAAGCTTAATTTTTATCTAAAAAATAATATAGCTTGTTGCAGTGTTATATACGCAGTTGCGTATAACAAGTTTAAAAAAAACCGCCGCAAACCGAAAAAAAATGTTTAAAATTCTCGTACTGATTTAAAATTTTATTAACCAAAAATACGATTTTTGCAAGCCAAATTTCCATCTAAAAAATAATATAGCTTGCTGCAGTTCTATATATGCGGTTGCATATGACAAGTTTTAAAAAAGACTGCCGCAAACCGAAAAAAAATGTTTAAAATTCTCGTACTGATTTAAAAATTTTATTAATCAAAAATACAAATTTTGCAAGCCAAATTTCTATTTAAAAAATAATATAGCTTGCTGCAGTTCCATAAACGCGGTTAAACATAACAAGTTTTGAAAAATACCGCCGCAAACCAAAAAAAATATTTAAAATTCTCGTACCGACTTAAATTTTTATTAACCAAAAATACGATTTTTGCAAGCCAAATTTTCATCTAAAAAATAATTTAGCTTGCTGCAGTGCTATATACGCGGTTGCGTATAATAAGTCTTAAAAAAACCGCCGCAAACCGAAAAAAAATGTTTAAAATTCTCGTACTGATTTAAAATTTTATTAACCAAAAATACAAATTTTGCAAGGCAAATTTTTATTTAAAAAATAATATATCTTGCTGCAGTTCCATATACGCGGTTGAACATGACAAGTTTTGAAAAAGACCGCCGCAAACCGAAAAAAATGTTTAAAATTTTTTGTACGGATTTAAATTTTTATTAACCAAAAATACGATTTTTGCAAGCTTAATTTTTATCTAAAAAATAATATAGCTTGCTGCAGTGCTATATACGCGGTTGCGTATAACAAGTCTTAAAAAAACCGCCGCAAACCGAAAAAAAAATGTTTAAAATTCTCGTACTGATTTAAAATTTTATTAACCAAAAATACGATTTTTGCAAGCCAAATTTCCATCTAAAAAATAATTTAGCTTGCTGCAGTGCTATATACGCGGTTGCATATGACAAGTTTTAAAAAAGACTGCCGCAAACCGAAAAAAAAATGTTTAAAATTATACGCGGTTGCGTATAATAAGTCTTAAAAAAACCGCCGCAAACCGAAAAAAAATGTTTAAAATTCTCGTACTGATTTAAAATTTTATTAACCAAAAATACGATTTTTGCAAGCCAAATTTCCATCTAAAAAATAATTTAGCTTGCTGCAGTGCTATATACGCGGTTGCGTATAACAAGTTTTAAAAAAGACCGCCGCAAACCGAAAAAAATGTTTAAAATTCTCGTACTGATTTAAAATTTTATTAACCAAAAATACAAATTTTGCAAGGCAAATTTTTATTTAAAAAATAATATATCTTGCTGCAGTTCCATATACGCGGTTGAACATGACAAGTTTTGAAAAATACCGCCGCAAACCGAAAAAAATGTTTAAAATTCTCGTACCGATTTAAATTTTTATTAACCAAAAATACGATTTTTGCAAGCCTAATTTTTCTCTAAAAAATAATATAGCTTGCTGCAGTGCTATATACGCGGTTGCGTATAACAAGTCTTAAAAAAACCGCCGCAAACCGAAAAAAAATGTTTAAAATTCTCGTACTGATTTAAAATTTTATTAACCAAAAATACGATTTTTGCAAGCCAAATTTCCATCTAAAAAATAATTTAGCTTGCTGCAGTGCTATATACGCGGTTGCGTATATCAAGTTTTAAAAAAGACCACCGCAAACCGAAAAAAAATGTTTAAAATTCTCGTACAGATTTAAAATTTTATTAACCAAAAATACGATTTTTGCAACCCTAATTTTTATCTAAAAAATAATATATCTTGCTGCAGTTCCATATACGCGGTTGAACATGACAAGTTTTGAAAAATACCGCCGCAACCCAAAAAAAATGTTTAAAATTTTTTGTACGGATTTAAATTTTTATTAACCAAAAATACGATTTTTGCAAGCTTAATTTTTATCTAAAAAATAATATAGCTTGCTGCAGTGCTATATACGCGGTTGCGTATAACAAGTCTTAAAAAAACCGCCGCAAACCGAAAAAAAAATGTTTAAAATTCTCGTACTGATTTAAAATTTTATTAACCAAAAATACGATTTTTGCAAGCCAAATTTCCATCTAAAAAATAATTTAGCTTGCTGCAGTGCTATATACGCGGTTGCATATGACAAGTTTTAAAAAAGACTGCCGCAAACCGAAAAAAAATGTTTAAAATTATACGCGGTTGCGTATAATAAGTCTTAAAAAAACCGCCGCAAACCGAAAAAAAATGTTTAAAATTCTCGTACTGATTTAAAATTTTATTAACCAAAAATACGATTTTTGCAAGCCAAATTTCCATCTAAAAAATAATTTAGCTTGCTGCAGTGCTATATACGCGGTTGCGTATAACAAGTTTTAAAAAAGACCGCCGCAAAACCGAAAAAAATGTTTAAAATTCTCGTACTGATTTAAAATTTTATTAACCAAAAATACAAATTTTGCAAGGCAAATTTTTATTTAAAAAATAATATAGCTTGCTGCAGTTCCATATACGCGGTTGAACATGACAAGTTTTGAAAAATACCGCCGCACACCGAAAAAAAATGTTTAAAATTCTCGTACCGACTTAAATTTTTATTAACCAAAAATTCGATTTTTGCAAGCCAAATTTCCATCTAAAAAATAATTTAGCTTGCTGCAGTGCTATATACGCGGTTGCGTATAACAAGTTGTAAAAAAGACCGCCGCAAACCGAAAAAAATGTTTAAAATTCTCGTACTGATTTAAAATTTTATTAACCAAAAATACAAATTTTGCAAGGCAAATTTCTATTTAAAAAATAATATATCTTGCTGCAGTTCCATATACGCGGTTGAACATGACAAGTTTTAAAAAAGACGTCCGCAAACCGAAAAAAATGTTTAAAATTTTTTGTACGGATTTCAATTTTTATTAACCAAAAATACGATTTTTGCAAGCTTAATTTTTATCTAAAAATAATATAGCTTGCTGCAGTGCTATATACGCGGTTGCGTATAACAAGTCTTAAAAAAACCGCCGCAAACCGAAAAAAAAATGTTTAAAATTCTCGTACTGATTTAAAATTTTATTAACCAAAAATACGATTTTTGCAAGCCAAATTTCTATCTAAAAAATAATTTAGCTTGCTGCAGTGCTATATACGCGGTTGCATATGACAAGTTTTAAAAAAGACTGCCGCAAACCGAAAAAAAATGTTTAAAATTCTCGTACTGATTTAAAAATTTTATTAACCAAAAATACAAATTTTGCAAGGCAAATTTCTATTTAAAAAATAATATAGCTTGCTGCAGTTCCATATACGCGGTTGAACATGACAAGTTTTGAAAAATACCGCCGCACACCGAAAAAAATGTTTAAAATTCTCGTACCGACTTAAATTTTTATTAACCAAAAATTCGATTTTTGCAAGCCAAATTTCCATCTAAAAAATAATTTAGCTTGCTGCAGTGCTATATACGCGGTTGCGTATAACAAGTTGTAAAAAAGACCGCCGCAAACCGAAAAAAATGTTTAAAATTCTCGTACTGATTTAAAATTTTATTAACCAAAAATACAAATTTTGCAAGGCAAATTTCTATTTAAAAAATAATATATCTTGCTGCAGTTCCATATACGCGGTTGAACATGACAAGTTTTAAAAAAGACGTCCGCAAACCGAAAAAAAATGTTTAAAATTCTCGTACTGATTTAAAATTTTATTAACCAAAAATACGATTTTTGCAAGCCAAATTTCCATCTAAAAAATAATTTAGCTTGCTGCAGTGCTATATACGCGGTTGCGTATAACAAGTTTTAAAAAAGATCGCCGCAAACCGAAAAAAAATGTTTAAAATTCTCGTAATGATTTAAAATTTTATTAACCAAAAATACGATTTTTGCAAGCCAAATTTCCATCTAAAAAATAATATAGCTTGCTGCAGTTCTATAT
>CAUVYR010000083.1:0-44402 GCA_963556235.1 Cryptophagus acutangulus | reverse complement strand
ACAATTACTTTGCAAATTACAGTAAGCCAAAGAGATTAATATCTGATAGAGGGTCTGCATTTACTTCTAGTAAATTTAAAGAATTTATGATTAAAAATAATGTTCAACACATTTTAATTGCCACCGGTACTCCTCAATCAAACGGTCAAATAGAGAGGATAAATCGTAGCTTAGGGCAAATGATTCCTTCAATGATGAAAAGTCCAGCAACATGGGATAAAGCGTTGACAGAAATTGAATTCGGTATTAACAATTCCATTAATCGATCAACGGGCAAATCTCCAGCTAAACTATTGTTTGGTGTAGAACAAATAGGTAGTATGACCGATGAATTAAGTCAGATTTTAATAGAGCAGGTAGATGAAGAACGCGATTTAGGGAAAATTAGGCAGGAAGCAGCCGATAAGAATGTGAAAGCTAATGCATATAATATTGAATATTATAACAAAAAACATAAAGACCCAGTTAAGTATAAAAAAGGAGATTATGTAATGTTAAAAAATGTTGATGTGACACCAGGTGTTAACAAGAAACTAATACCTAAATTTAAGGGTCCTTATGTTATAAAAGAGATTTTGGATAACGATAGATACGCAGTAACCGAGCCAATAGGACAGCAATTAACACAAATTCCTTATGAGGGGATATGTTCACCTAATAACATGGAGAGGTGGGTTAGTTCGGATTTGGAGTCTCGGTAATGGTCGAGCGATCTGGTTTATTTTAAAATTTAGGTTAAAGTTGATATTGTTAGACAGAAGACATGTTATTTTGAAATGGTCATGCATTTAGAAATTATGTTAATTATGAACTTATGATTTATGATTCTTTTGTTTATGTTTAGACAACAAAAATTAGGGTTAGAACTTTATGGTGAATTTATGCTTATGTATTATACACATTATGAATCTTATGTTTCGATATATTATGAGATAATTTAGCACATTTGTTAAACAATATTATTTACTGGTATCAATTGCCAAGAATATATGTTACATTCCATTAGTTGACTTATGTTAATATAATACTTAAATCTTTTGTAGAATTAGTTAGTAATTAAGATAAGCTTGAGGGCAAGCTAATAGTCAGGAAGGGCCGAACTGTAGTAGATATATTTGAATTTAAATATGAAATAGAAGTTGTTTTGACTCTTCGGACTGTTGGTACGTCTTCGGGTAAGTTCGGGACTAAGTAGGAGAACGAAGGCCAAAACAAGGGCGAAAAATTGTAAGCAAGTACGCAAGCGAGAGTTATCGAATAAAAGAAACAATTTGTAATTGAAACAGTAGTTTAATTTTCCTGACAACGAAATTAGAATCAACCCAACAGTCAACACCTTACATATTAACCAAAAATACGAATTTTGCATGCTTAATTTTTATCTAAAAAATAATATAGCTTGTTGCAGTGCTATATACGCAGTTGCGTATAACAAGTTTAAAAAAAAAAACCGCTGCAAACCGAAAAAAAAATGTTTAAAATTCTCGTATTGTTTTAAAATTTTATTAATAAAAAATACGATTTTTGCAAGCCAAATTTCCATCTAAAAAATAATATAACTTGCTGCAGTTCTATATATGCGGTTGCATATGACAAGTTTTAAAAAAGACCGCCGCAAACCGAAAAAAAAATGTTTAAAATTCTCGTACTGATTTAAAAATTTTATTAACCAAAAATACAAATTTTGCTAGGCAAATTTTCATCTAAAAAATAATTTAGCTTGCTGCAGTGCTATATACGCGGTTGCGTATAACAAGTTGTAAAAAAGACCGCCGCAAACCGAAAAAAATGTTTAAAATTCTCGTACTGATTTAAAATTTTATTAACCAAAAATACAAATTTTGCAAGGCAAATTTCTATTTAAAAAATAATATATCTTGCTGCAGTTCCATATACGCGGTTGAACATGACAAGTTTTGAAAAAGACCGCCGCAAACCGAAAAAAAAGTTTAAAATTCTCGTACCGATTTAAATTTTTATTAACCAAAAATACGATTTTTGCAAGCCTAATTATTATCTAAAAAATAATATAGCTTGCTGCAGTGCTATATACGCGGTTGCGTATAACAAGTCTTAAAAAAAACCGCTGCAAACCGAAAAAAAATGTTTAAAATTTTCGTACTGATTTAAAATTTTATTAACCAAAAATACGATTTTTGCAAGCCAAATTTCATCTAAACAATAATTTAGCTTGCTGCAGTGCTATATACACGGTTGCGTATAACAAGTTTTAAAAAAGACCGCCGCAACCCGAAAA
Source organism: Cryptophagus acutangulus (assembly GCA_963556235.1). NCBI lineage: Eukaryota > Metazoa > Arthropoda > Insecta > Coleoptera > Cryptophagidae > Cryptophagus > Cryptophagus acutangulus. The sequence goes on along the minus strand of CAUVYR010000083.1, from coordinate 42,145 downwards.
AAAATGTTTAAAATTCTGGTACTGATTTAAAATTTTATTAACCAAAAATACGATTTTTGCAAGCCTAATTTTTATCTAAAAAATAATATATCTTGCTGCAGTTCCATATACGCGGTTGAACATGACAAGTTTTAAAAAAGACCGCCGCAAACCGAAAAAAATGTTTAAAATTCTCGTACCGATTTAAATTTTTATTGACCAAAAATACGATTTTTGCAAGCCTAATTTTTATCTAAAAAATAATATATCTTGCTGCAGTTCCATATACGCGGTTGAACATGACAAGTTTTAAAAAAGACCGCCGCAAACCGAAAAAAATGTTTAAAATTCTCGTACCGATTTAAATTTTTATTAACCAAAAATACGACTTTTGCAAGCCTAATTTTTATCTAAAAAATAATATACCTTGCTGCAGTGCTATATACGCGTTTGCGTATAACAAGTCTTAAAAAAAACCGCCGCAAACCGAAAAAAAATGTTTAAAATTCTCGTACTGATTTAAAATTTTATTAACCAAAAATACGATTTTTGCAAGCCAAATTTCCATCTAAAAAATAATTTAGCTTGCTGCAGTGCTATATACGCGGTTGCGTATAACAAGTTTTAAAAAAGACCGCCGCAAACCGAAAAAAATGTTTAAAATTCTCGTACCGATTTAAATTTTTATTAACCAAAAATACGATTTTTGCAAGCCTAATTTTTATCTAAAAAATAATATAGCTTGCTGCAGTGCTATATACGCGGTTGCGTATAACAAGTCTTAAAAAAAACCGCCGCAAACCGAAAAAAAATGTTTAAAATTCTCGTACTGATTTAAAATTTTATTAACCAAAAATACGATTTTTGCAAGCTTAATTTTTATCTAAAAAATAATATTGCTTGTTGCAGTGCTATATACGCAGTTGCGTATAACAAGTTTTAAAAAAAACCGCCGCAAACCGAAAAAAAAATGTTTAAAATTCTCGTACTGATTTTAAATTTTATTAACCAAAAATACGATTTTTGCAAGCCTAATTTTTATCTAAAAAATAATATATCTTGCTGCAGTTCCATATACGCGGTTGAACATGACAAGTTTTTAAAAAGACCGCCGCAAACCGAAAAAAATGTTTAAAATTCTCGTACCGATTTAAATTTTTATTAACCAAAAATACGATTTTTGCAAGCCAAATTTCCATCTAAAAAATAATTTAGCTTGCTGCAGTGCTATATACGCGGTTGCGTATAACAAGTTGTAAAAAAGACCGCCGCAAACCGAAAAAAATGTTTAAAATTCTCGTACTGATTTAAAATTTTATTAACCAAAAATACAAATTTTGCAAGGCAAATTTCTATTTAAAAAATAATATATCTTGCTGCAGTTCCATATACGCGGTTGAACATGACAAGTTTTGAAAAAGACCGCCGCAAACCGAAATTTTTTTTTAAAATTCTCGTACCGATTTAAATTTTTATTAACCAAAAATACGATTTTTGCAAGCCTAATTTTTATCTAAAAAATAATATAGCTTGCTGCAGTGCTATATACGCGATTGCGTATAACAAGTCTTAAAAAAAACCGCCGCAAACCGAAAAAAAATGTTTATAATTCTCGTACTGATTTAAAATTTTATTAACCAAAAATACGATTTTTGCAAGCCTAATTTTTATCTAAAAAATAATATAGCTTGCTGCAATGCTATATACGCGATTGCGTATAACAAGTCTTAAAAAAACCCGCCGCAAACCGAAAAAAAATGTTTAAAATTCTCGTACTGATTTAAAATTTTATTAACCAAAAATACGATTTTTGCAAGCCAAATTTTTATCTAAAAAATAATATAGCTTGCTGCAGTGCTATATACGCGATTGCGTATAACAAGTCTTAAAAAAGACCGCCGCAAACCGAAAAAAAATGTTTAAAATTCTCGTACTGATTTAAAATTTTATTAACCAAAAATACGATTTTTGCAAGCCTAATTTTTATCTAAAAAATAATATATCTTGCTGCAGTTCCATATACGCGGTTGAACATGACAAGTTTTGAAAAAGACCGCCGCAAACCGAAAAAAATGTTTAAAATTCTCGTACCGATTTAAATTTTTATTAACCAAAAATACGATTTTTGCAAGCCTAATTTTTATCTAAAAAATAATATAGCTTGCTGCAGTGCTATATACGCGGTTGCGTATAACAAGTCTTAAAAAAAACCGCCGCAAACCGAAAAAAAATGTTTAAAATTCTCGTACTGATTTAAAATTTTATTAACCAAAAATACGATTTTTGCAAGCCAAATTTCCATCTAAAAAATAATTTAGCTTGCTGCAGTGCTATATACGCGGTTGCGTATAACAAGTTTTAAAAAAGACCGCCGCAAACCAAAAAAAATGTTTAAAATTTTCGTACTGATTTAAATTTTTATTAAACAAAAATATAAATTTTGCAAGCCAAATTTCTATTTAAAAAATAATATAGCTTGCTGCAGTTCCATAAACGCGGTTAAACATAACAAGTTTTGAAAAATACCGCCGCAAACCAAAAAAAATGTTTAAAATTCTCGTACTGATTTAAATTTTTATTAACCAAAAATACGAATTTTGCAAGCTTAATTTTTATCTAAAAAATAATATAGCTTGTTGCAGTGCTATATACGCAGTTGCGTATAACAAGTTTAAAAAAAAACCGCCGCAAACCGAAAAAAAATGTTTAAAATTCTCGTACTGATTTAAAATTTTATTAACCAAAAATACGATTTTTGCAAGCCAAATTTCCATCTAAAAAATAATATAGCTTGCTGCAGTTCTATATATGCGGTTGCATATGACAAGTTTTAAAAAAGACCGCCGCAAACCGAAAAAAAATGTTTAAAATTCTCGTACTGATTTAAAAGTTTTATTAACCAAAAATACAAATTTTGCAAGGCAAATTTCTATTTAAAAAATAATATAGCTTGCTGCAGTTCGATATACGTGGTTGAACATGACAAGTTTTTAAAAATACCGCCGCAAACCGAAAAAAATGTTTAAAATTCTCGTACCGTCTTAAATTTTTATTAACCAAAAATACGATTTTTGCAAGCCAAATTTCCATCTAAAAAATAATTTAGCTTGCTGCAGTGCTATATACGCGGTTGCGTATAACAAGTTGTAAAAAAAACCGCCGCAAACCGGAAAAAATGTTTAAAATTCTCGTACTGATTTAAAATTTTATTAACCAAAAATACAAATTTTGCAAGGCAAATTTCTATTTAAAAAATAATATATCTTGCTGCAGTTCCATATACGCGGTTGAACATGACAAGTTTTGAAAAAGACCGCCGCAAACCGAAAAAAAAGTTTAAAATTCTCGTACCGATTTAAATTTTTATTAACCAAAAATACGATTTTTGCAAGCCTAATTATTATCTAAAAAATAATATAGGTTGCTGCAGTGCTATATACGCGGTTGCGTATAACAAGTCTTAAAAAAAACCGCTGCAAACCGAAAAAAAATGTTTAAAATTTTCGTACTGATTTAAAATTTTATTAACCAAAAATACGATTTTTGCAAGCCAAATTTCATCTAAAAAATAATTTAGCTTGCTGCAGTGCTATATACACGGTTGCGTATAACAAGTTTTAAAAAAGACCGCCGCAACCCGAAAAAAAATGTTTAAAATTCTGGTACTGATTTAAAATTTTATTAACCAAAAATACGATTTTTGCAAGCCTAATTTTTATCTAAAAAATAATATATCTTGCTGCCGTTCCATATACGCGGTTGAACATGACAAGTTTTAAAAAAGACCGCCGCAAACCGAAAAAAATGTTTAAAATTCTCGTACCGATTTAAATTTTTATTAACCAAAAATACGATTTTTGCAAGCCTAATTTTTATCTAAAAAATAATATATCTTGCTGCAGTTCCATATACGCGGTTGAACATGACAAGTTTTAAAAAAGACCGCCGCAATCCGAAAAAAATGTTTAAAATTCTCGTACCGATTTAAATTTTTATTAACCAAAAATACGACTTTTGCAAGCCTAATTTTTATCTAAAAAATAATATACCTTGCTGCAGTGCTATATACGCGTTTGCGTATAACAAGTCTTAAAAAAAACCGCCGCAAACCGAAAAAAAATGTTTAAAATTCTCGTACTGATTTAAAATTTTATTAACCAAAAATACGATTTTTGCAAGCCAAATTTCCATCTAAAAAATAATTTAGCTTGCTGCAGTGCTATATACGCGGTTGCGTATAACAAGTTTTAAAAAAGACCGCCGCAAACCGAAAAAAATGTTTAAAATTCTCGTACCGATTTAAATTTTTATTAACCAAAAATACGATTTTTGCAAGCCTAATTTTTATCTAAAAAATAATATAGCTTGCTGCAGTGCTATATACGCGGTTGCGTATAACAAGTCTTAAAAAAAACCGCCGCAAACCGAAAAAAAATGTTTAAAATTCTCGTACTGATTTAAAATTTTATTAACCAAAAATACGATTTTTGCAAGCTTAATTTTTATCTAAAAAATAATATAGCTTGTTGCAGTGCTATATACGCAGTTGCGTATAACAAGTTTTAAAAAAAACCGCCGCAAACCGAAAAAAAATGTTTAAAATTCTCGTACTGATTTTAAATTTTATTAACCAAAAATACGATTTTTGCAAGCCTAATTTTTATCTAAAAAATAATATATCTTGCTGCAGTTCCATATACGCGGTTGAACATGACAAGTTTTTAAAAAGACCGCCGCAAACCGAAAAAAATGTTTAAAATTCTCGTACCGATTTAAATTTTTATTAACCAAAAATACGATTTTTGCAAGCCTAATTTTTATCTAAAAAATAATATAGCTTGCTGCAGTGCTATATACGCGGTTGCGTATAACAAATCTTAAAAAAAACCGCCGCAAACCGAAAAAAATGTTTAAAATTCTCGTACTGATTTAAAATTTTATTAACCAAAAATACGATTTTTGCAAGCCTAATTTTTATCTAAAAAATAATATATCTTGCTGCAGTTCCATATACGCGGTTGAACATGACAAGTTTTGAAAAAGACCGCTGCAAACCGAAAAAAATGTTTAAAATTCTCGTACAGATTTAAATTTTTATTAACCAAAAATACGATTTTTACAAGCTTAATTTTTATCTAAAAAATAATATAGCTTGTTGCAGTGCTATATACGCAGTTGCGTATAACAAGTTTTAAAAAAAACCTCCGCAAACCGAAAAAAATGTTTAAAATTCTCGTACTGATTTAAAATTTTATTAACCAAAATTACGATTTTTGCAAGCTAAATTTCCATCTAAAAATAATATAGCTTGCTGCAGTTCTATATATGCGGTTGCATATGACAAGTTTTAAAAAAGACGGCCGCAAACCGAAAAAAATGTTTAAAATTCTCGTACTGATTTAAAAATTTTTTTAACCAAAAATACAAATTTTGCAAGGCAAATTTCTATTTAAAAAATAATATAGCTTGCTGCAGTTCCATATATGCGGTTGAACATGACAAGTTTTGAAAAATACCGCCGCAAACCGAAAAAAATGTTTAAAATTCTCGTACCGACTTAAATTTTTATTAACCAAAAATACGATTTTTGCAAGCCAAATTTCCATCTAAAAAATAATTTAGCTTGCTGCAGTGCTATATACGCGGTTGCGTATAACAAGTTGTAAAAAAGACCGCCGCAAACCGAAAAAAATGTTTAAAATTCTCGTACTGATTTAAAATTTTATTAACCAAAAATACAAATTTTGCAAGGCAAATTTCTATTTAAAAAATAATATATCTTGCTGCAGTTCCATATACGCGGTTGAACATGACAAGTTTTGAAAAAGACCGCCGCAAACCGAAATTTTTTTTTAAAATTCTCGTACCGATTTAAATTTTTATTAACCAAAAATACGATTTTTGCAAGCCTAATTTTTATCTAAAAAATAATATAGCTTGCTGCAGTGCTATATACGCGATTGCGTATAACAAGTCTTAAAAAAAACCGCCGCAAACCGAAAAAAAATGTTTATAATTCTCGTACTGATTTAAAATTTTATTAACCAAAAATACGATTTTTGCAAGCCTAATTTTTATCTAAAAAATAATATAGCTTGCTGCAATGCTATATACGCGATTGCGTATAACAAGTCTTAAAAAAACCCGCCGCAAACCGAAAAAAAATGTTTAAAATTCTCGTACTGATTTAAAATTTTATTAACCAAAAATACGATTTTTGCAAGCCAAATTTTTATCTAAAAAATAATATAGCTTGCTGCAGTGCTATATACGCGATTGCGTATAACAAGTCTTAAAAAAGACCGCCGCAAACCGAAAAAAAATGTTTAAAATTCTCGTACTGATTTAAAATTTTATTAACCAAAAATACGATTTTTGCAAGCCTAATTTTTATCTAAAAAATAATATATCTTGCTGCAGTTCCATATACGCGGTTGAACATGACAAGTTTTGAAAAAGACCGCCGCAAACCGAAAAAAATGTTTAAAATTCTCGTACCGATTTAAATTTTTATTAACCAAAAATACGATTTTTGCAAGCCTAATTTTTATCTAAAAAATAATATAGCTTGCTGCAGTGCTATATACGCGGTTGCGTATAACAAGTCTTAAAAAAAAACCGCCGCAAACCGAAAAAAATGTTTAAAATTCTCGTAACGATTTAAATTTTTATTAACCAAAAAAACGATTTTTGCAAGCCTAATTTTTATCTCAAAAATAATATAGCTTGCTGCAGTGCTTTATACGCGGTTGCGTATAACAAGTCTTAAAAAAAACCGCCGCAAACCGAAAAAAAATGTTTAAAATTCTCGTACTGATTTAAAATTTTATTAACCAAAAATACGATTTTTGCAAGCCAAATTTCCATCTAAAAAATAATTTAGCTTGCTGCAGTGCTATATACGCGGTTGCGTATAACAAGTTTTAAAAAAGACCGCCGCAAACCAAAAAAATGTTTAAAATTTTCGTACTGATTTAAATTTTTATTAAACAAAAATATAAATTTTGCAAGCCAAATTTCTATTTAAAAAATAATATAGCTTGCTGCAGTTCCATAAACGCGGTTAAACATAACAAGTTTTGAAAAATACCGCCGCAAACCAAAAAAAATGTTTAAAATTCTCGTACTGATTTAAATTTTTATTAACCAAAAATACGAATTTTGCAAGCTTAATTTTTATCTAAAAAATAATATAGCTTGTTGCAGTGCTATATACGCAGTTGCGTATAACAAGTTTAAAAAAAAACCGCCGCAAACCGAAAAAAAATGTTTAAAATTCTCGTACTGATTTAAAATTTTATTAACCAAAAATACGATTTTTGCAAGCCAAATTTCCATCTAAAAAATAATATAGCTTGCTGCAGTTCTATATATGCGGTTGCATATGACAAGTTTTAAAAAAGACCGCCGCAAACCGAAAAAAAATGTTTAAAATTCTCGTACTGATTTAAAAGTTTTATTAACCAAAAATACAAATTTTGCAAGGCAAATTTCTATTTAAAAAATAATATAGCTTGCTGCAGTTCGATATACGTGGTTGAACATGACAAGTTTTTAAAAATACCGCCGCAAACCGAAAAAAATGTTTAAAATTCTCGTACCGTCTTAAATTTTTATTAACCAAAAATACGATTTTTGCAAGCCAAATTTCCATCTAAAAAATAATTTAGCTTGCTGCAGTGCTATATACGCGGTTGCGTATAACAAGTTGTAAAAAAGACCGCCGCAAACCGAAAAAAATGTTTAAAATTCTCGTACTGATTTAAAATTTTATTAACCAAAAATACAAATTTTGCAAGGCAGATTTCTATTTAAAAAATAATATATCTTGCTGCAGTTCCATATACGCGGTTGAACATGACAAGTTTTGAAAAAGACCGCCGCAAACCGAAAAAAATGTTTAAAATTCTCGTACCGATTTAAATTTTTATTAACCAAAAATACGATTTTTGCAAGCCTAATTATTATCTAAAAAATAATATAGCTTGCTGCAGTGCTATATACGCGGTTGCGTATAACAAGTCTTAAAAAAACCGCCGCAAACCGAAAAAAAATGTTTAAAATTCTCGTACTGATTTAAAATTTTATTAACCAAAAATACGATTTTTGCAAGCCAAATTTCCATCTAAAAAATAATTTAGCTTGCTGCAGTGCTATATACGCGGTTGCGTATAACAAGTTATAAAAAAGACCGCCGCAAACCAAAAAAAATGTTTAAAATTTTCGTACTGATTTAAATTTTTATTAATCAAAAATACAAATTTTGCAAGCCAAATTTCTATTTAAAAAATAATATAGCTTGCTGCAGTTCCATAAACGCGGTTAAACATAACAAGTTTTGAAAAATACCGCCGCAAACCAAAAAAAAATGTTTAAAATTCTCGTACTGATTTAAATTTTTATTAACCAAAAATACGATTTTTGCAAGCTTAATTTTTATCTAAAAAATAATATAGCTTGTTGCAGTGCTATATACGCGGTTGCGTATAACAAGTCTTAAAAAAAACCGCCGCAAACCGAAAAAAATGTTTAAAATTCTCGTACCGATTTAAATTTTTATTAACCAAAAATATGATTTTTGCAAGCCTAATTTTTATCTAAAAAATAATATAGCTTGCTGCAGTGCTATATACGCGGTTGCGTATAACAAGTCTTAAAAAAAACCGCCGCAAACCGAAAAAAAATGTTTAAAATTCTCGTACTGATTTAAAATTTTATTAACCAAAAATACGATTTTTGCAAGCCAAATTTTCATAAAAAATAATTTAGCTTGCTGCAGTGCTATATACGCGGTTGCGTATAACAAGTTTTAAAAAAGACCGCCGCAAACCAAAAAAAATGTTTAAAATTTTCGTACTGATTTAAATTTTTATTAATCAAAAATACAAATTTTGCAAGCCAAATTTCTATTTAAAAAATAATATAGCTTGCTGGAGTTCCATAAACGCGGTTAAACATAACAAGTTTTGAAAAATACCGCCGCAAACCAAAAAAAAATGTTTAAAATTCTCGTACCGACTTAAATTTTTATTAACCAAAAATACGATTTTTGCAAGCCAAATTTCCATCTAAAAAATAATTTAGCTTGCTGCAGTGCTATATACGCGGTTGCGTATAACAAGTTGTAAAAAAAACCGCCGCAAACCGGAAAAAATGTTTAAAATTCTCGTACTGATTTAAAATTTTATTAACCAAAAATACAAATTTTGCAAGGCAAATTTCTATTTAAAAAATAATATATCTTGCTGCAGTTCCATATACGCGGTTGAACATGACAAGTTTTGAAAAAGACCGCCGCAAACCGAAAAAAATGTTTAAAATTCTCGTACCGATTTAAATTTTTATTAACCAAAAATACGATTTTTGCAAGCCTTATTTTTATCTAAAAAATAATATACCTTGCTGCAGTGCTATATACGCGATTGCGTATAACAAGTCTTAAAAAAAACCGCCGCAAACCGAAAAAAAATGTTTTAAATTCTCGTACTGATTTAAAATTTTATTAACCAAAAATACGATTTTTGCAAGCCAAATTTCCATCTAAAAAATAATTTAGCTTGCTGCAGTGCTATATACGCGGTTGCGTATAACAAGTTTTAAAAAAGACCGCCGCAAACCAAAAAAAATGTTTAAAATTTTCGTACTGATTTAAATTTTTATTAATCAATAATACAAATTTTGCAAGCCAAATTTCTATTTAAAAAATAATATAGCTTGCTGCAGTTCCATATACGCGGTTGAACATGACAAGTTTTGAAAAAGACCGCCGCAAACCGAAAAAAATGTTTAAAATTCTCGTACTGATTTAAATTTTTTTTAACCAAAAATACGATTTTTGCAAGCTTAATTTTTATCTAAAAAATAATATAGCTTGTTGCAGTGCTATATACGCAGTTGCGTATAACAAGTTTTAAAAAAAAACCGCCGCAAACCAAAAAAAAATGTTTAAAATTCTCGTACTGATTTAAAATTTTATTAACCAAAAATACGATTTTTGCAAGCCAAATTTCCATCTAAAAATAATATAGCTTGCTGCAGTTCTATATATGCGGTTGCATATGACAAGTTTTAAAAAAGACCGCCGCAAACCGAAAAAAATGTTTAAAATTCTCGTACTGATTTAAAAATTTTATTAACCAAAAATACAAATTTTGCAAGGCAAATTTCTATTTAAAAAATAATATAGCTTGCTGCAGTTCCATATACGCGGTTGAACATAACAAGTTTTGAAAAATACCGCCGCAAACCGAAAAAAATGTTTAAAATTCTCGTACCGACTTAAATTTTTATTAACCAAAAATACGATTTTTGCAAGCCAAATTTTCATCTAAAAAATAATTTAGCTTGCTGCAGTGCTATATACGCGGTTGCGTATAACAAGTTGTAAAAAAGACCGCCGCAAACCGAAATTTTTTTTTAAAATTCTCGTACTGATTTAAAATTTTATTAACCAAAAATACAAATTTTGCAAGGCAAATTTCTATTTAAAAAATAATATATCTTGCTGCAGTTCCATATACGCGGTTGAACATGACAAGTTTTGAAAAAGACCGCCGCAAACCGAATTTTTTTTTTAAAATTCTCGTACCGATTTAAATTTTTATTAACTAAAAATACGATTTTTGCAAGCCTAATTTTTATCTAAAAAATAATATAGCTTGCTGCAGTGCTATATACGCGATTGCGTATAACAAGTCTTAAAAAAAACCGCCGCAAACCGAAAAAAAATGTTTAAAATTCTCGTACTGATTTAAAATTTTATTAACCAAAAATACGATTTTTGCATGCCTAATTTTTATCTAAAAAATAATATAGCTTGCTGCAATGCTATATACGCGATTGCGTATAACAAGTCTTAAAAAAACCCGCCGCAAACCGAAAAAAAATGTTTAAAATTCTCGTACTGATTTAAAATTTTATTAACCAAAAATACGATTTTTGCAAGCCAAATTTTTATCTAAAAAATAATATAGCTTGCTGCAGTGCTATATACGCGATTGCGTATAACAAGTCTTAAAAAGACCGCCGCAAACCGAAAAAAAATGTTTAAAATTCTCGTACTGATTTAAAATTTTATTAACCAAAAATACGATTTTTGCAAGCCTAATTTTTATCTAAAAAATAATATATTTTGCTGCAGTTCCATATACGCGGTTGAACATGAAAAGTTTTGAAAAAAACCGCCGCAAACCGAAAAAAATGTTTAAAATTCTCGTACCGATTTAAATTTTTATTAACCAAAAATACGATTTTTGCAAGCCTAATTTTTATCTTAAAAATAATATAGCTTGCTGCAGTGCTATATACGCGGTTGCCTATAACAAGTCTTAAAATAAAACCGCCGCAAACCAAAAAAAATGTTTAAAATTCTCGTACCGATTTAAATTTTTATTAACCAAAAAAACGATTTTTGCAAGCTTAATTTTTATCTAAAAAATAATATAGCTTGCTGCAGTGCTATATACGCGGTTGCGTATAACAAGTTTTAAAAAAGACCGCCGCAAACCAAAAAAAAAATGTTTAAAATTTTCGTACTGATTTAAATTTTTATTAATCAAAAATACAAATTTTGCAAGCCAAATTTCTATTTAAAAAATAATATAGCTTGCTGCAGTTCCATAAACGCGGTTAAACATAACCAGTTTTGAAAAATACCGCCGCAAACCGAAAAAAATGTTTAAAATTCTCGTACCGACTTAAATTTTTATTAACCAAAAATACGATTTTTGCAAGCCAAATTTCCATCTAAAAAATAATTTATCTTGCTGCAGTGCTATATACGCGGTTGCGTATAACAAGTTGTAAAAAAGACCGCCGCAAACCGAAAAAAATGTTTAAAATTCTCGTACCGATTTAAATTTTTATTAACCAAAAATACGATTTTTGCAAGCCTAATTTTTATCTAAAATATAATATAGCTTGCTGCAGTGCTATATACGCGGTTGCGTATAACAAGTCATAAAAAAAACCGCCGCAAACCGAAAAAAATGTTTAAAATTCTCGTACCGATTTAAATTTTTATTAACCAAAAATACGACTTTTGCAAGCCTAATTTTTATCTAAAAAATAATATACCTTGCTGCAGTGCTATATACGCGGTTGCGTATAACAAGTCTTAAAAAAAACCGCCGCAAACCGAAAAAAAATGTTTAAAATTCTCGTACTGATTTAAAATTTTATTAACCAAAAATACGATTTTTGCAAGCTTAATTTTTATCTAAAAAATAATATAGCTTGTTGCAGTGCTATATACGCAGTTGCGTATAACAAGTTTTAAAAAAAAACCGCCGCAAACCGAAAAAAAATGTTTAAAATTCTCGAACTGATTTAAAATTTTATTAACCAAAAATACGATTTTTGCAAGCCTAATTTTTATCTAAAAAATAATATATCTTGCTACAGTTCCATATACGCGGTTGAACATGACAAGTTTTGAAAAAGACCGCCGCAAACCGAAAAAAATGTTTAAAATTCTCGTACCGATTTAAATTTTTATTAACCAAAAATACGATTTTTGCAAGCCTAATTTTTATCTAAAAAATAATATAGCTTGCTGCAGTGCTATATACGCGGTTGCGTATAACAAATCTTAAAAAAAACCGCCGCAAACCGAAAAAAATGTTTAAAATTCTCGTACTGATTTAAAATTTTATTAACCAAAAATACGATTTTTGCAAGCCTAATTTTTATCCAAAAAATAATATATCTTGCTGCAGTTCCATATACGCGGTTGAACATGACAAGTTTTGAAAAAGACCGCCGCAAACCGAAAAAAATGTTTAAAATTCTCGTACCGACTTAAATTTTTATTAACCAAAAATACGATTTTTGCAAGCCAAATTTCCATCTAAAAAATAATTTAGCTTGCTGCAGTGCTATATACGCGGTTGCGTATAACAAGTTGTAAAAAAGACCGCCGCAAACCGAAAAAAATGTTTAAAATTCTCGTACTGATTTAAAATTTTATTAACCAAAAATACAAATTTTTAAGGCAAATTTCTATTTAAAAAATAATATATCTTGCTGCAGTTCCATATACGCGGTTGAACATGACAAGTTTTGAAAAAGACCGCCGCAAACCGAAATTTTTTTTAAAATTCTCGTACCGATTTAAATTTTTATTAACCAAAAATACGATTTTTGCAAGCCTAATTTTTATCTAAAAAATAATATAGCTTGCTGCAGTGCTATATACGCGATTGCGTATAACAAGTCTTAAAAAAAACCGCCGCAAACCGAAAAAAAATGTTTATAATTCTCGTACTGATTTAAAATTTTATTAACCAAAAATACGATTTTTGCAAGCCTAATTTTTATCTAAAAAATAATATAGCTTGCTGCAATGCTATATACGCGATTGCGTATAACAAGTCTTAAAAAAACCCGCCGCAAACCGAAAAAAAATGTTTAAAATTCTCGTACTGATTTAAAATTTTATTAACCAAAAATACGATTTTTGCAAGCCAAATTTTTATCTAAAAAATAATATAGCTTGCTGCGGTGCTATATACGCGATTGCGTATAACAAGTCTTAAAAAAGACCGCCGCAAACCGAAAAAAAATGTTTAAAATTCTCGTACTGATTTAAAATTTTATTAACCAAAAATACGATTTTTGCAAGCCTAATTTTTATCTAAAAAATAATATATCTTGCTGCAGTTCCATATACGCGGTTGAACATGACAAGTTTTGAAAAAGACCGCCGCAAACCGAAAAAAATGTTTAAAATTCTCGTACCGATTTAAATTTTTATTAACCAAAAATACGATTTTTGCAAGCCTAATTTTTATCTAAAAAATAATATAGCTTGCTGCAGTGCTATATACGCGGTTGCGTATAACAAGTCTTAAAAAAAACCGCCGCAAACCAAAAAAAATGTTTAAAATTCTCGTACCGATTTAAATTTTTATTAACCAAAAAAACGATTTTTGCAAGCCTAATTTTTATCTAAAAAATAATATAGCTTGCTGCAGTGCTTTATACGCGGTTGCGTATAACAAGTCTTAAAAAAAACCGCCGCAAACCGAAAATTTTTTTTATAAAATTCTCGTACTGATTTAAAATTTTATTAACCAAAAATACAATTTTTGCAAGCCAAATTTCCATCTAAAAAATAATTTAGCTTGCTGCAGTGCTATATACGCGGTTGCGTATAACAAGTTTTAAAAAAGACCGCCGCAAACCGAAAAAAAATGTTTAAAATTCTCGTACAGATTTAAAAATTTTATTAACCAAAAATACAAATTTTGCAAGGCAAATTTCTATTTAAAAAATAATATAGCTTGCTGCAGTTCCATATACGTGGTTGAACATGACAAGTTTTTAAAAATACCGCCGCAAACCAAAAAAAATGTTTAAAATTCTCGTACTGATTTAAATTTTTATTAACCAAAAATACGAATTTTGCAAGCTTAATTTTTATCTAAAAAATAATATAGCTTGTTGCAGTGCTATATACCCAGTTGCGTATAACAAGTTTAAAAAAAAACCGCCGCAAATCGAAAAAAAATGTTTAAAATTCTCGTACTGATTTAAAATTTTATTAACCAAAAATACGCTTTTTGCAAGCCAAATTTCCATCTAAAAAATAATTTAGCTTGCTGCAGTGCTATATACGCGGTTGCGTATAACAAGTTTTAAAAAAGACCGCCACAAACCGAAAAAAAATGTTTAAAATTTTCGTACTGATTTAAATTTTTATTAATCAAAAATATAAATTTTGCAAGCCAAATTTCTATTTAAAAAATAATATAGCTTGCTGCAGTTCCATAAACGCGGTTAAACATAACAAGTTTTGAAAAATACCGCCGCAAACCAAAAAAAATGTTTAAAATTCTCGTACTGATTTAAATTTTTATTAACCAAAAATACGAATTTTGCAAGCTTAATTTTTATCTAAAAAATAATATAGCTTGTTGCAGTGCTATATACGCAGTTGCGTATAACAAGTTTAAAAAAAAACCGCCGCAAACCGAAAAAAAATGTTTAAAATTTTATTAACCAAAAATACGATTTTTGCAAGCCAAATTTCCATCTAAAAAATAATATAGCTTGCTGCAGTTCTATATATGCGGTTGCATATGACAAGTTTTAAAAAAGACCGCCGCAAACCGAAAAAAAATGTTTAAAATTCTCGTACTGATTTAAAAATTTTATTAACCAAAAATACAAATTTTGCAAGGCAAATTTCTATTTAAAAAATAATATAGCTTGCTGCAGTTCCATATACGTGGTTGAACATGACAAGTTTTTAAAAATACTGCCGCAAACCGAAAAAAATGTTTAAAATTCTCGTACCGTCTTAAATTTTTATTAACCAAAAATACGATTTTTGCAAGCCAAATTTCCATCTAAAAAATAATTTAGCTTGCTGCAGTGCTATATACGCGGTTGCGTATAACAAGTTGTAAAAAAGACCGCCGCAAACCGAAAAAAATGTTTAAAATTTTCGTACTGATTTAAAATTTTATTAACCAAAAATACAAATTTTGCAAGGCAAGTTTCTATTTAAAAAATAATATATCTTGCTGCAGTTCCATATACGCGGTTGAACATGACAAGTTTTGAAAAAGACCGCCGCAAACCGAAAAAAATGTTTAAAATTCTCGTACCGATTTAAATTTTTATTAACCAAAAATACGATTTTTGCAAGCCTAATTATGATCTAAAAAATAATATAGCTTGCTGCAGTGCTATATACGCGGTTGCGTATAACAAGTCTTAAAAAAAACCGCCGCAAACCGAAAAAAAATGTTTAAAATTCTCGTACTGATTTAAAATTTTATTAACCAAAAATACGATTTTTGCAAGCCAAATTTCCATCTAAAAAATAATTTAGCTTGCTGCAGTGCTATATACGCGGTTGCGTATAACAAGTTTTAAAAAAGACCGCCGCAAACCAAAAAAAATGTTTAAAATTCTCGTACAGATTTAAAATTTTATTAACCAAAAATACGATTTTTGCAAGCCAAATTTTTATCTAAAAAATAATATAGCTTGCTGCAGTGCTATATACGCGATTGCGTATAACAAGTCTTAAAAAGACCGCCGCAAACCGAAAAAAAATGTTTAAAATTCTCGTACTGATTTAAAATTTTATTAACCAAAATTACGATTTTTGCAAGCCTAATTTTTATCTAAAAAATAATATATCTTGCTGCAGTTCCATATACGCGGTTGAACATGAAAAGTTTTGAAAAAGACCGCCGCAAACCGAAAAAAATGTTTAAAATTCTCGTACCGACTTAAATTTTTATTAACCAAAAATACGATTGTTGCAAGCCAAATTTCCATCTAAAAAATAATTTAGCTTGCTGCAGTGCTATATACGCGGTTGCATATGACAAGTTTTAAAAAAGACCGCCGCAAACCGAAAAAAAATGTTTAAAATTCTCGTACTGATTTAAAAATTTTATTAACCAAAAATACAAATTTTGCAAGGCAAATTTCGATTTAAAAAATAATATAGCTTGCTGCAGTTCCATATACGTGGTTGAACATGACAAGTTTTTAAAAATACCGCCGCAAACCGAAAAAAATGTTTAAAATTCTCGTACCGTCTTAAATTTTTATTAACCAAAAATACGATTTTTGCAAGCCAAATTTCCATCTAAAAAATAATATAGCTTGCTGCAGTTCTATATATGCGGTTGCATATGACAAGTTTTAAAAAAGACCGCCGCAAACCGAAAAAAAATGTTTAAAATTCTCGTACTGATTTAAAAATTTTATTAACCAAAAATACAAATTTTGCAAGGCAAATTTCTATTTAAAAAATAATATAGCTTGCTGCAGTTCCATATACGTGGTTGAACATGACAAGTTTTTAAAAATACCGCCGCAAACCAAAAAAAATGTTTAAAATTCTCGTACCGTCTTAAATTTTTATTAACCAAAAATACGATTTTTGCAAGCCAAATTTTCATCTAAAAAATAATTTAGCTTGCTGCAGTGCTATATACGCGGTTGCGTATAACAAGTTGTAAAAAAGACCGCCGCAAACCGAAAAAAATGTTTAAAATTCTCGTACTGATTTAAAATTTTATTAACCAAAAATACAAATTTTGCAAGGCAAATTTCTATTTAAAAAATAATATATCTTGCTGCAGTTCCATATACGCGGTTGAACATGACAAGTTTTGAAAAAGACCGCCGCAAACCGAAAAAAATGTTTAAAATTCTCGTACCGATTTAAATTTTTATTAACCAAAAATACGATTTTTGCAAGCCTAATTATTATCTAAAAAATAATATAGCTTGCTGCAGTGCTATATACGCGGTTGCGTATAACAAGTCTTAAAAAAAACCGCCGCAAACCGAAAAAAAATGTTTAAAATTCTCGTACTGATTTAAAATTTTATTAACCAAAAATACGATTTTTGCAAGCCAAATTTCCATCTAAAAAATAATTTAGCTTGCTGCAGTGCTATATACGTGGTTGCGTATAACAAGTTTTAAAAAAGACCGCCGCAAACCAAAAAAAATGTTTAAAATTTTCGTACTGATTTAAATTTTTATTAATCAAAAATACAAATTTTGCAAGCCAAATTTCTATTTAAAAAATAATATAGCTTGCTGCAGTTCCATAAACGCGGTTAAACATAACAAGTTTTGAAAAATACCGCCGCAAACCAAAAAAAAATGTTTAAAATTCTCGTACTGATTTAAATTTTTATTAACATTTTTGCCAGCCAAATTTCCATCTAAAAAATAATTTAGCTTGCTGCAGTGCTATATACGCGGTTGCGTATAACAAGTTGTAAAAAAGACCGCCGCAAACCGGAAAAAATGTTTAAAATTCTCGTACTGATTTAAAATTTTATTAACCAAAAATACAAATTTTGCAAGGCAAATTTCTATTTAAAAAATAATATATCTTGCTGCAGTTCCATATACGCGGTTGAACATGACAAGTTTTGAAAAAGACCGCCGCAAACCGAAAAAAATGTTTAAAATTCTCGTACCGATTTAAATTTTTATTAACCAAAAATACGATTTTTGCAAGCCTTATTTTTATCTAAAAAATAATATACCTTGCTGCAGTGCTATATACGCGGTTGCGTATAACAAGTCTTAAAAAAAACCGCCGCAAACCGAAAAAAAATGTTTTAAATTCTCGTACTGATTTAAAATTTTATTAACCAAAAATACGATTTTTGCAAGCCAAATTTCTATCTAAAAAATAATTTAGCTTGCTGCAGTGCTATATACGCGGTTGCGTATAACAAGTTTTAAAAAAGACCGCCGCAAACCAAAAAAAATGTTTAAAATTTTCGTACTGATTTAAATTTTTATTAATCAAAAATACAAATTTTGCAAGCCAAATTTCTATTTAAAAAATAATATAGCTTGCTGCAGTTCCATAAACGCGGTTAAACATAACAAGTTTTGAAAAATACCGCCGCAAACCAAAAAAAAATGTTTAAAATTCTCGTACTGATTTAAATTTTTATTAACCAAAAATACGATTTTTGCAAGCTTAATTTTTATCTAAAAGATAATATAGCTTGTTGCAGTGCTATATACGCAGTTGCGTATAACAAGTTTTAAAAAAAACCGCCGCAAACCGAAAAAAAATGTTTAAAATTCTCGTACTGATTTAAAATTTTATTAACCAAAAATACGATTTTTGCAAGCCAAATTTCCATCTAAAAAATAACATAGCTTGCTGCAGTTCTATATATGCGGTTGCATATGACAAGTTTTAAAAAAAACCGCCGCAAACCGAAAAAAAATGTTTAAAATTCTCGTACTGATTTAAAAATTTTATTAACCAAAAATACAAATTTTGCAAGGCAAATTTCTATTTAAAAAATAATATAGCTTGCTGCAGTTCCATATACGCGGTTGAATATGACAAGTTTTGAAAAATACCGCCGCAAACCAAAAAAAAATGTTTAAAATTCTCGTACCGACTTAAATTTTTATTAACCAAAAATACGATTTTTGCAAGCCAAATTTCCATCTAAAAAATAATTTAGCTTGCTGCAGTGCTATATACGCGGTTGCGTATAACAAGTTGTAAAAAAGACCGCCGCAAACCGGAAAAAATGTTTAAAATTCTCGTACTGATTTAAAATTTTATTAACCAAAAATACAAATTTTGCAAGGCAAATTTCTATTTAAAAAATAATATATCTTGCTGCAGTTCCATATACGCGGTTGAACATGACAAGTTTTGAAAAAGACCGCCGCAAACCGAAAAAAATGTTTAAAATTCTCGTACCGATTTAAATTTTTATTAACCAAAAATACGATTTTTGCAAGCCTTATTTTTATCTAAAAAATAATATACCTTGCTGCAGTGCTATATACGCGGTTGCGTATAACAAGTCTTAAAAAAAACCGCCGCAAACCGAAAAAAAATGTTTTAAATTCTCGTACTGATTTAAATTTTTATTAACCAAAAATACGATTTTTGCAAGCTTAATTTTTATCTAAAAAATAATATAGCTTGTTGCAGTGCTATATACGCAGTTGCGTATAACAAGTTTTAAAAAAAACCGCCGCAAACCGAAAAAAAATGTTTAAAATTCTCGTACTGATTTAAAATTTTATTAACCAAAAATACGATTTTTGCAAGCCAAATTTCCATCTAAAAATAATATAGCTTGCTGCAGTTCTATATATGCGGTTGCATATGACAAGTTTTAAAAAAGACCGCCGCAAACCGAAAAAAATGTTTAAAATTCTCGTACTGATTTAAAAATTTTATTAACCAAAAATACAAATTTTGCAAGGCAAATTTCTATTTAAAAAATAATATAGCTTGCTGAAGTTCCATATACGCGGTTGAACATGACAAGTTTTGAAAAATACCGCCGCAAACCGAAAAAAATGTTTAAAATTCTCGTACCGACTTAAATTTTTATTAACCAAAAATACGATTTTTGCAAGCCAAATTTCCATCTAAAAAATAATTTAGCTTGCTGCAGTGCTATATACGCGGTTGCGTATAACAAGTTGTAAAAAAGACCGCCGCAAACCGAAAAAAATGTTTAAAATTTTCGTACTGATTTAAAATTTTATTAACCAAAAATACAAATTTTGCAAGGCAAATTTCTATTTAAAAAATAATATATCTTGCTGCAGTTCCATATACGCGGTTGAACATGACAAGTTTTGAAAAAGACCGCCGCAAACCGAATTTTTTTTTTTTAAATTCTCGTACCGATTTAAATTTTTATTAACCAAAAATACGATTTTTGCAAGCCTAATTTTTATCTAAAAAATAATATAGCTTGCTGCAGTGCTATATACGCGATTGCGTATAACAAGTCTTAAAAAAAACCGCCGCAAACCGAAAAAAAATGTTTAAAATTCTCGTACTGATTTAAAATTTTATTAACCAAAAATACGATTTTTGCATGCCTAATTTTTATCTAAAAAATAATATAGCTTGCTGCAATGCTATATACGCGATTGCGTATAACAAGTCTTGAAAAAACCCGCCGCAAACCGAAAAAAAATGTTTAAAATTCTCGTACTGATTTAAAATTTTATTAACCAAAAATACGATTTTTGCAAGCCTAATTTTTATCTAAAAAATAATATATCTTGCTGCAGTTCCATAAACGCGGTTGAACATGAAAAGTTTTGAAAAAGACCGCCGCAAACCGAAAAAAATGTTTAAAATTCTCGTACCGATGTAAATTTTTATTAACCAAAAATACGATTTTTGCAAGCCTAATTTTTATCTTAAAAATAATATAGCTTGCTGCAGTGCTATATACGCGGTTGCGTATAACAAGTCTTAAAAAAAACCGCCGCAAACCGAAAAAAATGTTTAAAATTCTCGTACCGATTTAAATTTTTATTAACCAAAAAAACGATTTTTGCAAGCCTAATTTTTATCTAAAAAATAATATAGCTTGCTGAAGTGCTATATACGCGGTTGCGTATAACAAGTCTTAAAAAAAACCGCCGCAATCCGAAAAAAAATGTTTAAAATTCTCGTACTGATTTAAAATTTTATTAACCAAAAATACGATTTTTGCAAGCCAAATTTCCATCTAAAAAATAATTTAGCTTGCTGCAGTGCTATATACGCGGTTGCGTATAACAAGTTTTAAAAAAGACCGCCGCAAACCAAAAAAAATGTTTAAAATTTTCGTACTGATTTAAATTTTTATTACTCAAAAATACAAATTTTGCAAGCCAAATTTCTATTTAAAAAATAATATAGCTTGCTGCAGTTCCATAAACGCGGTTAAACATAACCAGTTTTGAAAAATACCGCCGCAAACCAAAAAAAATGTTTAAAATTCTCGTACTGATTTAAATTTTTATTAACCAAAAATACGAATTTTGCAAGCTTAATTTTTATCTAAAAAATAATATAGCTTGTTGCAGTGCTATATACGCAGTTGCGTATAACAATTTAAAAAAAAAAACCGCCGCAAACCGAAAAAAAATGTTTAAAATTCTCGTACTGATTTAAAATTTTATTAACCAAAAATACGATTTTTGCAAGCCAAATTTCCATCTAAAAAATAATATAGCTTGCTGCAGTTCTATATATGCGGTTGCATATGACAAGTTTTAAAAAAGACCGCCGCAAACCGAAAAAAAATGTTTAAAATTCTCGTACTGATTTAAAAATTTTATTAACCAAAAATACAAATTTTGCAAGGCAAATTTCTATTTAAAAAATAATATAGCTTGCTGCAGTTCCATATACGTGGTTGAACATGACAAGTTTTTAAAAATACCGCCGCAAACCGAAAAAAATGTTTAAAATTCTCGTACCGACTTAAATTTTTATTAACCAAAAATACGATTTTTGCAAGCCAAATTTCCATCTAAAAAATAATTTAGCTTGCTGCAGTGCTATATACGCGGTTGCGTATAACAAGTTGTAAAAAAGACCGCCGCAAACCGAAAAAAATGTTTAAAATTCTCGTACTGATTTAAAATTTTATTAACCAAAAATACAAATTTTGCAAGGCAAATTTCTATTTAAAAAATAATATATCTTGCTGCAGTTCCATATACGCGGTTGAACATGACAAGTTTTGAAAAAGACCGCCGCAAACCGAAAAAAAAGTTTAAAATTCTCGTACCGATTTAAATTTTTATTAACCAAAAATACGATTTTTGCAAGCCTAATTATTATCTAAAAAATAATATAGCTTGCTGCAGTGCTATATACGCGGTTGCGTATAACAAGTCTTAAAAAAAACCGCCGCAAACCGAAAAAAAATGTTTAAAATTTTCGTACTGATTTAAAATTTTATTAACCAAAAATACGATTTTTGCAAGCCAAATTTCCATCTAAAAAATAATTTAGCTTGCTGCAGTGCTATATACGCGGTTGCGTATAACAAGTTTTAAAAAAGACCGCCGCAACCCGAAAAAAAATGTTTAAAATTCTGGTACTGATTTAAAATTTTATTAACCAAAAATACGATTTTTGCAAGCCTAATTTTTATCTAAAAAATAATATTTCTTGCTGCAGTTCCATATACGCGGTTGAACATGACAAGTTTAAAAAAGACCGCCGCAAACCGAAAAAAAATGTTTAAAATTCTCGTACTGATTTAAAATTTTATTAACCAAAATACGATTTTTGCAAGCCTAATTTTTATCTAAAAAATAATATATCTTGCTGCAGTTCCATATACGCGGTTGAACATGACAAGTTTTGAAAAAGACCGCCGCAAACCGAAAAAAATGTTTAAAATTCTCGTACGATTTAAATTTTTATTAACCAAAAATACGATTTTTGCAAGAATAATTTTTATCTAAAAAATAATATAGCTTGCTGCAGTGCTATATACGCGGTTGCGTATAACAAATCTTAAAAAAAACCGCCGCAAACCGAAAAAAATGTTTAAAATTCTCGTACTGATTTAAAATTTTATTAACCAAAAATACGATTTTTGCAAGCCTAATTTTTATCTAAAAAATAATATATCTTGCTGCAGTTCCATATACGCGGTTGAACATGACAAGTTTTGAAAAAGACCGCCGCAAACCGAAAAAAATGTTTAAAATTCTCGTACCGATTTAAATTTTTATTAACCAAAAATACAAATTTTGCAAGGCAAATTTCTATTTAAAAAATAATATAGCTTGCTGCAGTTCCATATACGTGGTTGAACATGACAAGTTTTTAAAAATACCGCCGCAAACCGAAAAAAATGTTTAAAATTCTCGTACCGACTTAAATTTTTATTAACCAAAAATACGATTTTTGCAAGCCAAATTTCCATCTAAAAAATAATTTAGCTTGCTGCAGTGCTATATACGCGGTTGCGTATAACAAGTTTTAAAAAAGACCGCCGCAAACCAAAAAAAATGTTTAAATTTTTCGTACTGATTTAAATTTTTATTAATCAAAAATACAAATTTTGCAAGCCAAATTTCTATTTAAAAAATAATATAGCTTGCTGCAGTTCCATAAACGCGGTTAAACATAACAAGTTTTGAAAAATACCGCCGCAAACCAAAAAAAATGTTTAAAATTCTCGTACTGATTTAAATTTTTATTAACCAAAAATACGATTTTTGCAAGCTTAATTTTTATCTAAAAAATAATATAGCTTGTTGCAGTGCTATATACGCAGTTGCGTATAACAAGTTTTAAAAAAAACCGCCGCAAACCGAAAAAAAAAGTTTAAAATTCTCGTACTGATTTAAAATTTTATTAACCAAAAATACGATTGATGCAAGCCAAATTTCCATCTAAAAAATAATATAGCTTGCTGCAGTTCTATATATGCGGTTGCATATGACAAGTTTTAAAAAAGACCGCCGCAAACCGAAAAAAAATGTTTAAAATTCTCGTACTGATTTAAAAATGTTATTAACCAAAAATACAAATTTTGCAAGGCAAATTTCTAATTAAAAAATAATATAGCTTGCTGCAGTTCCATATACGCGGTTGAACATGACAAGTTTTGAAAAATACCGCCGCAAACCAAAAAAAATGTTTAAAATTCTCGTACCGACTTAAATTTTTATTAACCAAAAATACGATTTTTGCAAGCCAAATTTCCATCTAAAAAATAATTTAGCTTGCTGCAGTGCTATATACGCGGTTGCGTATAACAAGTTGTAAAAAAGACCGCCGCAAACCGAAAAAAATGTTTAAAATTCTCGTACTGATTTAAAATTTTATTAACCAAAAATACAAATTTTGCAAGGCAAATTTCTATTTAAAAAATAATATATCTTGCTGCAGTTCCATATACGCGGTTGAACATGACAAGTTTTGAAAAAGACCGCCGCAAACCGAAAAAAAATGTTTAAAATTCTCGTACTGATTTAAAATTTTATTAACCAAAAATACGATTTTTGCAAGCCTAATTTTTATCTAAAAAATAATATATCTTGCTGCAGTTCCATATACGCGGTTGAACATGACAAGTTTTGAAAAAGACCGCCGCAAACCGAAAAAAATGTTTAAAATTCTCGTACCGATTTAAATTTTTATTAACCAAAAATACGATTTTTGCAAGCTTAATTTTTATCTAAAAAATAATATAGCTTGTTGCAGTGCTATATACGCAGTTGCGTATAACAAGTTTTAAAAAAAACCTCCGCAAACCGAAAAAAAATGTTTAAAATTCTCGTACTGATTTAAAATTTTATTAACCAAAAATACGATTTTTGCAAGCCAAATTTCCATCTAAAAATAATATAGCTTGCTGCAGTTCTATATATGCGGTTGCATATGACAAGTTTTAAAAAAGACGGCCGCAAACCGAAAAAAATGTTTAAAATTCTCGTACTGATTTAAAAATTTTATTAACCAAAAATACAAATTTTGCAAGGCAAATTTCTATTTAAAAAATAATATAGCTTGCTGCAGTTCCATATACGCGGTTGAACATGACAAGTTTTGAAAAATACCGCCGCAAACCGAAAAAAATGTTTAAAATTCTCGTACCGACTTAAATTTTTATTAACCAAAAATACGATTTTTGCAAGCCAAATTTCCATCTAAAAAATAATTTAGCTTGCTGCAGTGCTATATACGCGGTTGCGTATAACAAGTTGTAAAAAAGACCGCCGCAAACCGAAAAAAATGTTTAAAATTCTCGTACTGATTTAAAATTTTATTAACCAAAAATACAAATTTTGCAAGGCAAATTTCTATTTAAAAAATAATATATCTTGCTGCAGTTCCATATACGCGGTTGAACATGACAAGTTTTGAAAAAGACCGCCGCAAACCGAAATTTTTTTTTAAAATTCTCGTACCGATTTAAATTTTTATTAACCAAAAATACGATTTTTGCAAGCCTAATTTTTATCTAAAAAATAATATAGCTTGCTGCAGTGCTATATACGCGATTGCGTATAACAAGTCTTAAAAAAAACCGCCGCAAACCGAAAAAAAATGTTTATAATTCTCGTACTGATTTAAAATTTTATTAACCAAAAATACGATTTTTGCAAGCCTAATTTTTATCTAAAAAATAATATAGCTTGCTGCAGTGCTATATACGCGATTGCGTATAACAAGTCTTAAAAAAGACCGCCGCAAACCGAAAAAAAATGTTTAAAATTCTCGTACTGATTTAAAATTTTATTAACCAAAAATACGATTTTTGCAAGCCTAATTTTTATCTAAAAAATAATATATGTTGCTGCAGTTCCATATACGCGGTTGAACATGACAAGTTTTGAAAAAGACCGCCGCAAACCGAAAAAAATGTTTAAAATTCTCGTACCGATTTAAATTTTTATTAACCAAAAATACGATTTTTGCAAGCCTAATTTTTATCTAAAAAATAATATAGCTTGCTGCAGTGCTATATACGCGGTTGCGTATAACAAGTCTTAAAAAAAACCGCCGCATACCGAAAAAAATGTTTAAAATTCTCGTACCGATTTAAATTTTTATTAACCAAAAAAACGATTTTTGCAAGCCTAATTTTTATCTAAAAACTAATATAGCTTGCTGCAGTGCTTTATACGCGGTTGCGTATAACAAGTCTTAAAAAAACCCGCAGCAAACCGAAAAAAAATGTTTAAAATTCTCGTACTGATTTAAAATTTTATTAACCAAAAATACGATTTTTGCAAGCCAAATTTCCATCTAAAATATAATTTAGCTTGCTGCAGTGCTATATACGCGGTTGCGTATAACAAGTTTTAAAAAAGACCGCCGCAAACCAAAAAAAATGTTTAAAATTTTCGTACTGATTTAAATTTTTATTAATCAAAAATATAAATTTTGCAAGCCAAATTTCTATTTAAAAAATAATATAGCTTGCTGCAGTTCCATAAACGCGGTTAAACATAACAAGTTTTGAAAAATACCGCCGCAAACCAAAAAAAATGTTTAAAATTCTCGTACTGATTTAAATTTTTATTAACCAAAAATACGAATTTTGCAAGCTTAATTTTTATCTAAAAAATAATATAGCTTGTTGCAGTGCTATATACGCAGTTGCGTATAACAAGTTTAAAAAAAAAACCGCCGCAAACCGAAAAAAAATGTTTAAAATTCTCGTACTGATTTAAAATTTTATTAACCAAAAATACGATTTTTGCAAGCCAAATTTCCATCTAAAAAATAATATAGCTTGCTGCAGTTCTATATATGCGGTTGCATATGACAAGTTTTAAAAAAAACCGCCGCAAACCGAAAAAAAATGTTTAAAATTCTCGTACTGATTTAAAAATTTTATTAACCAAAAATACAAATTTTGCAAGGCAAATTTCTATTTAAAAAATAATATAGCTTGCTGCAGTTCCATATACGTGGTTGAACATGACAAGTTTTTAAAAATACCGCCGCAAACCGAAAAAAATGTTTAAAATTCTCGTACCGTCTTAAATTTTTATTAACCAAAAATACGATTTTTGCAAGCCAAATTTCCATCTAAAAAATAATTTAGCTTGCTGCAGTGCTATATACGCGGTTGCGTATAACAAGTTGTAAAAAAGACCGCCGCAAACCGAAAAAAATGTTTAAAATTCTCGTACTGATTTAAAATTTTATTAACCAAAAATACAAATTTTGCAAGGCAAATTTCTATTTAAAAAATAATATAGCTTGCTGCAGTGCTATATACGCGATTGCGTATAACAAGTCTTAAAAAAGACCGCCGCAAACCGAAAAAAAATGTTTAAAATTCTCGTACTGATTTAAAATTTTATTAACCAAAAATACGATTTTTGCAAGCCTAATTTTTATCTAAAAAATAATATATGTTGCTGCAGTTCCATATACGCGGTTGAACATGACAAGTTTTGAAAAAGACCGCCGCAAACCGAAAAAAATGTTTAAAATTCTCGTACCGATTTAAATTTTTATTAACCAAAAATACGATTTTTGCAAGCCTAATTTTTATCTAAAAAATAATATAGCTTGCTGCAGTGCTATATACGCGATTGCGTATAACAAGTCTTAAAAAAAACCGCCGCAAACCGAAAAAAAATGTTTATAATTCTCGTACTGATTTAAAATTTTATTAACCAAAAATACGATTTTTGCAAGCCTAATTTTTATCTAAAAAATAATATAGCTTGCTGCAATGCTATATACGCGATTGCGTATAACAAGTCTTGAAAAAACCCGCCGCAAACCGAAAAAAAATGTTTAAAATTCTCGTACTGATTTAAAATTTTATTAACCAAAAATACGATTTTTGCAAGCCTAATTTTTATCTAAAAAATAATATATCTTGCTGCAGTTCCATAAACGCTCTTGAACATGAAAAGTTTTGAAAAAGACCGCCGCAAACCGAAAAAAATGTTTAAAATTCTCGTACCGATGTAAATTTTTATTAACCAAAAATACGATTTTTGCAAGCCTAATTTTTATCTTAAAAATAATATAGCTTGCTGCAGTTCTATATATGCGGTTGCATATGACAAGTTTTAAAAAAGGCCGCCGCAAACCGAAAAAAATGTTTAAAATTCTCGTACTGATTTAAAAATTTTATTAACCAAAAATACAAATTTTGCAAGGCAAATTTCTATTTAAAAAATAATATAGCTTGCTGAAGTTCCATATACGCGGTTGAACATGACAAGTTTTGAAAATACCGCCGCAAACCGAAAAAAATGTTTAAAATTCTCGTACCGTCTTAAATTTTTATTAACCAAAAATACGATTTTTGCAAGCCAAATTTCCATCTAAAAAATAATTTAGCTTGCTGCAGTGCTATATACGCAGTTGCGTATAACAAGTTGTAAAAAAGACCGCCGCAAACCGAAAAAAATGTTTAAAATTCTCGTACTGATTTAAAATTTTATTAACCAAAAATACTATTTTTGCAAGCCAAATTTCCATCTAAAAATAATATAGCTTGCTGCAGTTCTATATATGCGGTTGCATATGACAAGTTTTAAAAAAGGCCGCCGCAAACCGAAAAAATGTTTAAAATTCTCGTACTGATTTAAAAATTTTATTAACCAAAATACAAATTTTGCAAGGCAAATTTCTATTTAAAAAATAATATAGCTTGCTGAAGTTCCATATACGCGGTTGAACATGACAAGTTTTGAAAAATACCGCCGCAAACCGAAAAAAATGTTTAAAATTCTCGTACCGACTTAAATTTTTATTAACCAAAAATACGATTTTTGCAAGCCAAATTTCCATCTAAAAAATAATTTAGCTTGCTGCAGTGCTATATACGCGGTTGCGTATAAACAAGTTGTAAAAAAGACCGCCGCAAACCGAAAAAAATGTTTAAAATTCTCGTACTGATTTAAAATTTTATTAACCAAAAATACAAATTTTGCAAGGCAAATTTCTATTTAAAAAATAATATATCTTGCTGCAGTTCCATATACGCGGTTGAACATGACAAGTTTTGAAAAAGACCGCCGCAAACCGAATTTTTTTTTTAAAATTCTCGTACCGATTTAAATTTTTATTAACCAAAAATACGATTTTTGCAAGCCTAATTTTTATCTAAAAAATAATATAGCTTGCTGCAGTGCTATATACGCGATTGCGTATAACAAGTCTTAAAAAAAAACCGCCGCAAACCGAAAAAAAATGTTTAAAATTCTCGTACTGATTTAAAATTTTATTAACCAAAAATACGATTTTTGCATGCCTAATTTTTATCTAAAAAATAATATAGCTTGCTGCAATGCTATATACGCGATTGCGTATAACAAGTCTTGAAAAAACCCGCCGCAAACCGAAAAAAAATGTTTAAAATTCTCGTACTGATTTAAAATTTTATTAACCAAAAATACGATTTTTGCAAGCCTAATTTTTATCTAAAAAATAATATATCTTGCTGCAGTTCCATAAACGCTCTTGAACATGAAAAGTTTTGAAAAAGACCGCCGCAAACCGAAAAAAATGTTTAAAATTCTCGTACCGATGTAAATTTTTATTAACCAAAAATACGATTTTTGCAAGCCTAATTTTTATCTTAAAAATAATATAGCTTGCTGCAGTGCTATATACGCGGTTGCGTATAACAAGTCTTAAAAAAAACCGCCGCAAACCGAAAAAAATGTTTAAAATTCTCGTACCGATTTAAATTTTTATTAACCAAAAAAACGATTTTTGCAAGCCTAATTTTTATCTAAAAAATAATATAGCTTGCTGAAGTGCTATATACGCGGTTGCGTATAACAAGTCTTAAAAAAAACCGCCGCAATCCGAAAAAAAATGTTTAAAATTCTCGTACTGATTTAAAATTTTATTAACCAAAAATACGATTTTTGCAAGCCAAATTTCCATCTAAAAAATAATTTAGCTTGCTGCAGTGCTATATACGCGGTTGCGTATAACAAGTTTTAAAAAAGACCGCCGCAAACCAAAAAAAATGTTTAAAATTTTCGTACTGATTTAAATTTTTATTACTCAAAAATACAAATTTTGCAAGCCAAATTTCTATTTAAAAAATAATATAGCTTGCTGCAGTTCCATAAACGCGGTTAAACATAACCAGTTTTGAAAAATACCGCCGCAAACCAAAAAAAATGTTTAAAATTCTCGTACTGATTTAAATTTTTATTAACCAAAAATACGAATTTTGCAAGCTTAATTTTTATCTAAAAAATAATATAGCTTGTTGCAGTGCTATATACGCAGTTGCGTATAACAATTTAAAAAAAAAAACCGCCGCAAACCGAAAAAAAATGTTTAAAATTCTCGTACTGATTTAAAATTTTATTAACCAAAAATACGATTTTTGCAAGCCAAATTTCCATCTAAAAAATAATATAGCTTGCTGCAGTTCTATATATGCGGTTGCATATGACAAGTTTTAAAAAAGACCGCCGCAAACCGAAAAAAAATGTTTAAAATTCTCGTACTGATTTAAAAATTTTATTAACCAAAAATACAAATTTTGCAAGGCAAATTTCTATTTAAAAAATAATATAGCTTGCTGCAGTTCCATATACGTGGTTGAACATGACAAGTTTTTAAAAATACCGCCGCAAACCGAAAAAAATGTTTAAAATTCTCGTACCGACTTAAATTTTTATTAACCAAAAATACGATTTTTGCAAGCCAAATTTCCATCTAAAAAATAATTTAGCTTGCTGCAGTGCTATATACGCGGTTGCGTATAACAAGTTGTAAAAAAGACCGCCGCAAACCGAAAAAAATGTTTAAAATTCTCGTACTGATTTAAAATTTTATTAACCAAAAATACAAATTTTGCAAGGCAAATTTCTATTTAAAAAATAATATATCTTGCTGCAGTTCCATATACGCGGTTGAACATGACAAGTTTTGAAAAAGACCGCCGCAAACCGAAAAAAAAGTTTAAAATTCTCGTACCGATTTAAATTTTTATTAACCAAAAATACGATTTTTGCAAGCCTAATTATTATCTAAAAAATAATATAGCTTGCTGCAGTGCTATATACGCGGTTGCGTATAACAAGTCTTAAAAAAAACCGCCGCAAACCGAAAAAAAATGTTTAAAATTTTCGTACTGATTTAAAATTTTATTAACCAAAAATACGATTTTTGCAAGCCAAATTTCCATCTAAAAAATAATTTAGCTTGCTGCAGTGCTATATACGCGGTTGCGTATAACAAGTTTTAAAAAAGACCGCCGCAACCCGAAAAAAAATGTTTAAAATTCTGGTACTGATTTAAAATTTTATTAACCAAAAATACGATTTTTGCAAGCCTAATTTTTATCTAAAAAATAATATTTCTTGCTGCAGTTCCATATACGCGGTTGAACATGACAAGTTTTAAAAAAGACCGCCGCAAACCGAAAAAAAATGTTTAAAATTCTCGTACTGATTTAAAATTTTATTAACCAAAAATACGATTTTTGCAAGCCTAATTTTTATCTAAAAAATAATATATCTTGCTGCAGTTCCATATACGCGGTTGAACATGACAAGTTTTGAAAAAGACCGCCGCAAACCGAAAAAAATGTTTAAAATTCTCGTACCGATTTAAATTTTTATTAACCAAAAATACGATTTTTGCAAGAATAATTTTTATCTAAAAAATAATATAGCTTGCTGCAGTGCTATATACGCGGTTGCGTATAACAAATCTTAAAAAAAACCGCCGCAAACCGAAAAAAATGTTTAAAATTCTCGTACTGATTTAAAATTTTATTAACCAAAAATACGATTTTTGCAAGCCTAATTTTTATCTAAAAAATAATATATCTTGCTGCAGTTCCATATACGCGGTTGAACATGACAAGTTTTGAAAAAGACCGCCGCAAACCGAAAAAAATGTTTAAAATTCTCGTACCGATTTAAATTTTTATTAACCAAAAATACGATTTTTGCAAGCTTAATTTTTATCTAAAAAATAATATAGCTTGTTGCAGTGCTATATACGCAGTTGCGTATAACAAGTTTTAAAAAAAACCTCCGCAAACCGAAAAAAAATGTTTAAAATTCTCGTACTGATTTAAAATTTTATTAACCAAAAATACGATTTTTGCAAGCCAAATTTCCATCTAAAAATAATATAGCTTGCTGCAGTTCTATATATGCGGTTGCATATGACAAGTTTTAAAAAAGACGGCCGCAAACCGAAAAAAATGTTTAAAATTCTCGTACTGATTTAAAAATTTTATTAACCAAAAATACAAATTTTGCAAGGCAAATTTCTATTTAAAAAATAATATAGCTTGCTGCAGTTCCATATACGCGGTTGAACATGACAAGTTTTGAAAAATACCGCCGCAAACCGAAAAAAATGTTTAAAATTCTCGTACCGACTTAAATTTTTATTAACCAAAAATACGATTTTTGCAAGCCAAATTTCCATCTAAAAAATAATTTAGCTTGCTGCAGTGCTATATACGCGGTTGCGTATAACAAGTTGTAAAAAAGACCGCCGCAAACCGAAAAAAATGTTTAAAATTCTCGTACTGATTTAAAATTTTATTAACCAAAAATACAAATTTTGCAAGGCAAATTTCTATTTAAAAAATAATATATCTTGCTGCAGTTCCATATACGCGGTTGAACATGACAAGTTTTGAAAAAGACCGCCGCAAACCGAAATTTTTTTTTAAAATTCTCGTACCGATTTAAATTTTTATTAACCAAAAATACGATTTTTGCAAGCCTAATTTTTATCTAAAAAATAATATAGCTTGCTGCAGTGCTATATACGCGATTGCGTATAACAAGTCTTAAAAAAAACCGCCGCAAACCGAAAAAAAATGTTTATAATTCTCGTACTGATTTAAAATTTTATTAACCAAAAATACGATTTTTGCAAGCCTAATTTTTATCTAAAAAATAATATAGCTTGCTGCAGTGCTATATACGCGATTGCGTATAACAAGTCTTAAAAAAGACCGCCGCAAACCGAAAAAAAATGTTTAAAATTCTCGTACTGGATTTAAAATTTTATTAACCAAAAATACGATTTTTGCAAGCCTAATTTTTATCTAAAAAATAATATATCTTGCTGCAGTTCCATAAACGCGGTTGAACATGAAAAGTTTTGAAAAAGACCGCCGCAAACCGAAAAAAATGTTTAAAATTCTCGTACCGATGTAAATTTTTATTAACCAAAAATACGATTTTTGCAAGCCTAATTTTTATCTTAAAAATAATATAGCTTGCTGCAGTGCTATATACGCGGTTGCGTATAACAAGTCTTAAAAAAAACCGCCGCAAACCGAAAAAAATGTTTAAAATTCTCGTACCGATTTAAATTTTTATTAACCAAAAAAACGATTTTTGCAAGCCTAATTTTTATCTAAAAAATAATATAGCTTGCTGCAGTGCTATATACGCGGTTGCGTATAACAAGTCTTAAAAAAAACCGCCGCAATCCGAAAAAAAATGTTTAAAATTCTCGTACTGATTTAAAATTTTATTAACCAAAAATACGATTTTTGCAAGCCAAATTTCCATCTAAAAAATAATTTAGCTTGCTGCAGTGCTATATACGCGGTTGCGTATAACAAGTTTTAAAAAAGACCGCCGCAAACCAAAAAAAATGTTTAAAATTTTCGTACTGATTTAAATTTTTATTACTCAAAAATACAAATTTTGCAAGCCAAATTTCTATTTAAAAAATAATATAGCTTGCTGCAGTTCCATAAACGCGGTTAAACATAACCAGTTTTGAAAAATACCGCCGCAAACCAAAAAAAATGTGTAAAATTCTCGTACTGATTTAAATTTTTATTAACCAAAAATACGAATTTTGCAAGCTTAATTTTTATCTAAAAAATAATATAGCTTGTTGCAGTGCTATATACGCAGTTGCGTATAACAATTTAAAAAAAAAACCGCCGCAAACCGAAAAAAAATGTTTAAAATTCTCGTACTGATTTAAAATTTTATTAACCAAAAATACGATTTTTGCAAGCCAAATTTCCATCTAAAAAATAATATAGCTTGCTGCAGTTCTATATATGCGGTTGCATATGACAAGTTTTAAAAAAGACCGCCGCAAACCGAAAAAAAATGTTTAAAATTCTCGTACTGATTTAAAAATTTTATTAACCAAAAATACAAATTTTGCAAGGCAAATTTCTATTTAAAAATAATATAGCTTGCTGCAGTTCCATATACGTGGTTGAACATGACAAGTTTTTAAAAATACCGCCGCAAACCGAAAAAAATGTTTAAAATTCTCGTACCGACTTAAATTTTTATTAACCAAAAATACGATTTTTGCAAGCCAAATTTCCATCTAAAAAATAATTTAGCTTGCTGCAGTGCTATATACGCGGTTGCGTATAACAAGTTGTAAAAAATACCGCCGCAAACCGAAAAAAATGTTTAAAATTCTCGTACTGATTTAAAATTTTATTAACCAAAAATACAAATTTTGCAAGGCAAATTTCTATTTAAAAAATAATATATATTGCTGCAGTTCCATATACGCGGTTGAACATGACAAGTTTTGAAAAAGACCGCCGCAAACCGAAAAAAAAGTTTAAAATTCTCGTACCGATTTAAATTTTTATTAACCAAAAATTCGATTTTTGCAAGCCTAATTATTATCTAAAAAATAATATAGCTTGCTGCAGTGCTATATACGCGGTTGCGTATAACAAGTCTTAAAAAAAACCGCCGCAAACCGAAAAAAAATGTTTAAAATTTTCGTACTGATTTAAAATTTTATTAACCAAAAATACGATTTTTGCAAGCCAAATTTCCATCTAAAAAATAATTTAGCTTGCTGCAGTGCTATATACGCGGTTGCGTATAACAAGTTTTAAAAAAGACCGCCGCAACCCGAAAAAAAATGTTTAAAATTCTGGTACTGATTTAAAATTTTATTAACCAAAAATACGATTTTTGCAAGCCTAATTTTTATCTAAAAAATAATATATCTTGCTGCAGTTCCATATACGCGGTTGAACATGACAAGTTTTAAAAAAGACCGCCGCAAACCGAAAAAAAATGTTTAAAATTCTCGTACTGATTTAAAATTTTATTAACCAAATATACGATTTTTGCAAGCCTAATTTTTATCTAAAAAATAATATATCTTGCTGCAGTTCCATATACGCGGTTGAACATGACAAGTCTTAAAAAAAACCGCCGCAAACCGAAAAAAAATGTTTATAATTCTCGTACTGATTTAAAATTTTATTAACCAAAAATACGATTTTTGCATGCCTAATTTTTATCTAAAAAATAATATAGCTTGCTGCAGTGCTATATACGCGGTTGCGTATAACAAGTCTTAAAAAAAACCGCCGCATACCGAAAAAAATGTTTAAAATTCTCGTACCGATTTAAATTTTTATTAACCAAAAAAACGATTTTTGCAAGCCTAATTTTTATCTAAAAACTAATATAGCTTGCTGCAGTGCTTTATACGCGGTTGCGTATAACAAGTCTTAAAAAAAACCGCAGCAAACCGAAAAAAAATGTTTAAAATTCTCGTACTGATTTAAAATTTTATTAACCAAAAATACGATTTTTGCAAGCCAAATTTCCATCTAAAAAATAATTTAGCTTGCTGCAGTGCTATATACGCGGTTGCGTATAACAAGTTTTAAAAAAGACCGCCGCGAACCAAAAAAAATGTTTAAAATTTTCGTACTGATTTAAATTTTTATTAATCAAAAATATAAATTTTGCAAGCCAAATTTCTATTTAAAAAATAATATAGCTTGCTGCAGTTCCATAAACGCGGTTAAACATAACAAGTTTTGAAAAATACCGCCGCAAACCAAAAAAAAATGTTTAAAATTCTCGTACTGATTTAAATTTTTATTAACCAAAAATACGAATTTTGCAAGCTTAATTTTTATCTAAAAAATAATATAGCTTGTTGCAGTGCTATATACGCAGTTGCGTATAACAAGTTTAAAAAAAAAAACCGCCGCAAACCGAAAAAAAATGTTTAAAATTCTCGTACTGATTTAAAATTTTATTAACCAAAATTACGATTTTTGCAAGCCAAATTTCCATCTAAAAAATAATATAGCTTGCTGCAGTTCTATATATGCGGTTGCATATGACAAGTTTTAAAAAAGACCGCCGCAAACCGAAAAAAAATGTTTAAAATTCTCGTACTGATTTAAAAATTTTATTAACCAAAAATACAAATTTTGCAAGGCAAATTTCTATTTAAAAAATAATATAGCTTGCTGCAGTTCCATATACGTGGTTGAACATGACAAGTTTTTAAAAATACCGCCGCAAACCGAAAAAAATGTTTAAAATTCTCGTACCGTCTTAAATTTTTATTAACCAAAAATACGATTTTTGCAAGCCAAATTTCCATCTAAAAAATAATTTAGCTTGCTGCAGTGCTATATACGCGATTGCGTATAACAAGTTGTAAAAAAGACCGCCGCAAACCGAAAAAAATGTTTAAAATTCTCGTACAGATTTAAAATTTTATTAACCAAAAATACAAATTTTGCAAGGCAAATTTCTATTTAAAAAATAATATAGCTTGCTGCAGTGCTATATACGCGATTGCGTATAACAAGTCTTAAAAAAGACCGCCGCAAACCGAAAAAAAATGTTTAAAATTCTCGTACTGATTTAAAATTTTATTAACCAAAAATACGATTTTTGCAAGCCTAAATTTTATCTAAAAAATAATATATGTTGCTGCAGTTCCATATACGCGGTTGAACATGACAAGTTTTGAAAAAGACCGCCGCAAACCGAAAAAAATGTTTAAAATTCTCGTACCGATTTAAATTTTTATTAACCAAAAATACGATTTTTGCAAGCCTAATTTTTATCTAAAAAATAATATAGCTTGCTGCAGTGCTATATACGCGGTTGCGTATAACAAGTCTTAAAAAAAACCGCAGCAAACCGAAAAAAAATGTTTAAAATTCTCGTACTGATTTAAAATTTTATTAACCAAAAATACGATTTTTGCAAGCCAAATTTCCATCTAAAAAATAATTTAGCTTGCTGCAGTGCTATATACGCGGTTGCGTATAACAAGTTTTAAAAAAGACTGCCGCAAACCAAATAAAATGTTTAAAATTTTCGTACTGATTTAAATTTTTATTAATCAAAAATATAAATTTTGCAAGCCAAATTTCTATTTAAAAAATAATATAGCTTGCTGCAGTTCCATAAACGCGGTTAAACATAACAAGTTTTGAAAAATACCGCCGCAAACCAAAAAAAATGTTTAAAATTCTCGTACTGATTTAAATTTTTATTAACCAAAAATACGAATTTTGCAAGCTTAATTTTTATCTAAAAAATAATATAGCTTGTTGCAGTACTATATACGCAGTTGCGTATAACAAGTTTAAAAAAAAAACCGCCGCAAACCGAAAAAAAATGTTTAAAATTCTCGTACTGATTTAAAATTTTATTAACCAAAAATACGATTTTTGCAAGCCATATTTCCATCTAAAAAATAATATAGCTTGCTGCAGTTCTATATATGCGGTTGCATATGACAAGTTTTAAAAAAGACCGCCGCAAACCGAAAAAAAATGTTTAAAATTCTCGTACTGATTTAAAAATTTTATTAACCAAAAATAATATAGCTTGCTGCAGTTCCATATACGTGGTTGAACATGACAAGTTTTTAAAAATACCGCCGCAAACCGAAAAAAATGTTTAAAATTCTCGTACCGTCTTAAATTTTTATTAACCAAAAATACGATTTTTGCAAGCCAAATTTCCATCTAAAAAATAATTTAGCTTGCTGCAGTGCTATATACGCGGTTGCGTATAACAAGTTGTAAAAAAGACCGCCGCAAACCGAAAAAAATGTTTAAAATTCTCGTACTGATTTAAAATTTTATTAACCAAAAATACAAATTTTGCAAGGCAAATTTCTATTTAAAAAATAATATATCTTGCTGCAGTTCCATATACGTGGTTGAACATGACAAGTTTTGAAAAAGACCGCCGCAAACCGAAAAAAATGTTTAAAATTCTCGTACCGATTTAAATTTTTATTAACCAAAAATACGATTTTTGCAAGCCTAATTATTATCTAAAAAATAATATAGCTTGCTGCAGTGCTATATACGCGGTTGCGTATAACAAGTCTTAAAAAAAACCGCCGCAAACCGAAAAAAAATGTTTAAAATTCTCGTACTGATTGAAAATTTTATTAACCAAAAATACGATTTTTGCAAGCCAAATTTCCATCTAAAAAATAATTTAGCTTGCTGCAGTGCTATATACGCGGTTGCGTATAACAAGTTTTGAAAAAGGCCGCCGCAAACCAAAAAAAATGTTTAAAATTTTCGTACTGATTTAAATTTTTATTAATCAAAAATACAAATTTTGCAAGCCAAATTTCTATTTAAAAAATAATATAGCTTGCTGCAGTTCCATAAACGCGGTTAAACATAACAAGTTTTGAAAAATACCGCCGCAAACCAAAAAAAAATGTTTAAAATTCTCGTACTGATTTAAATTTTTATTAACCAAAAATACGATTTTTGCAAGCTTAATTTTTATCTAAAAAATAATATAGCTTGTTGCAGTGCTATATACGCAGTTGCGTATAACAAGTCTTAATAAAAACCGCCGCAAACCGAAAAAAATGTTTAAAATTCTCGTACCGATTTAAATTTTTATTAACCAAAAATATGATTTTTGCAAGCCTAATTTTTATCTAAAAAATAATATAGCTTGCTGCAGTGCTATATACGCGGTTGCGTATAACAAGTCTTAAAAAAAAACCGCCGCAAACCGAAAAAAAATGTTTAAAATTCTCGTACTGATTTAAAATTTTATTAACCAAAAATACGATTTTTGCAAGCCAAATTTTCATCTAAAAAATAATTTAGCTTGCTGCAGTGCTATATACGCGGTTGCGTATAACAAGTTTTAAAAAAGACCGCCGCAAACCAAAAAAAATGTTTAAAATTTTCGTACTGATTTAAATTTTTATTAATCAAAAATACAAATTTTGCAAGCCAAATTTCTATTTAAAAAATAATATAGCTTGCTGCAGTTCCATAAACGCGGTTAAACATAACAAGTTTTGAAAAATACCGCCGCAAACCAAAAAAAAATGTTTAAAATTCTCGTACCGACTTAAATTTTTATTAACCAAAAATACGATTTTTGCAAGCCAAATTTCCATCTAAAAAATAATTTAGCTTGCTGCAGTGCTATATACGCGGTTGCGTATAACAAGTTGTAAAAAAGACCGCCGCAAACCGGAAAAAATGTTTAAAATTCTCGTACTGATTTAAAATTTTATTAACCAAAAATACAAATTTTGCAAGGCAAATTTCTATTTAAAAAATAATATATCTTGCTGCAGTTCCATATACGCGGTTGAAAATGACAAGTTTTGAAAAAGACCGCCGCAAACCGAAAAAAATGTTTAAAATTCTCGTACCGATTTAAATTTTTATTAACCAAAAATACGATTTTTGCAAGCCTTATTTTTATCTAAAAAATAATATACCTTGCTGCAGTGCTATATACGCGGTTGCGTATAACAAGTCTTAAAAAAAACCGCCGCAAACCGAAAAAAAATGTTATAAATTCTCGTACTGATTTAAAATTTTATTAACCAAAAATACGATTTTTGCAAGCCAAATTTCCATCTAAAAAATAATTTAGCTTGCTGCAGTGCTATATACGCGGTTGCGTATAACAAGTTTTAAAAAAGACCGCCGCAAACCAAAAAAAATGTTTAAAATTTTCGTACTGATTTAAATTTTTATTAATCAAAAATACAAATTTTGCACGCCAAATTTCTATTTAAAAAATAATATAGCTTGCTGCAGTTCCATAAACGCGGTTAAACATAACAAGTTTTGAAAAATACCGCCGCAAACCAAAAAAAAAATGTTTAAAATTCTCGTACTGATTTAAATTTTTATTAACCAAAAATACGATTTTTGCAAGCTTAATTTTTATCTAAAAAATAATATAGCTTGTTGCAGTGCTATATACGCAGTTGCGTATAACAAGTTTTAAAAAAAACCGCCGCAAACCGAAAAAAAATGTTTAAAATTCTCGTACTGATTTAAAATTTTATTAACCAAAAATACGATTTTTGCAAGCCAAATTTCCATCTAAAAAATAACATAGCTTGCTGCAGTTCTATATATGCGGTTGCATATGACAAGTTTTAAAAAAAACCGCCGCAAACCAAAAAAAAATGTTTAAAATTCTCGTACTGATTTAAAAATTTTATTAACCAAAAATACAAATTTTGCAAGGCAAATTTCTATTTAAAAAATAATATAGCTTGCTGCAGTTCCATATACGCGGTTGAACATGACAAGTTTTGAAAAATACCGCCGCAAACCGAAAAAAATGTTTGAAATTCTCGTACCGACTTAAATTTTTATTAACCAAAAATACGATTTTTGCAAGCCAAATTTCCATCTAAAAAATAATTTAGCTTGCTGCAGTGCTATATACGCGGTTGCGTATAACAAGTTGTAAAAAAGACCGCCGCAAACCGAAAAAAATGTTTAAAATTCTCGTACTGATTTAAAATTTTATTAATCAAAAATTCAAATTTTGCAAGGCAAATTTCAATTTAAAAAATAATATATCTTGCTGCAGTTCCATATACGCGGTTGAACATGACAAGTTTTGAAAAAGACCGCCGCAAACCGAAAAAAATGTTTAAAATTCTCGTACCGATTTAAATTTTTATTAACCAAAAATACGATTTTTGCAAGCCTAATTATTATCTAAAAAATAATATAGCTTGCTGCAGTGCTATATACGCGGTTGCGTATAACAAGTTTAAAAAAAAACCGCCGCAAACCGAAAAAAAATGTTTAAAATTCTCGTACTGATTTAAAATTTTATTAACCAAAAATACGATTTTTGCAAGCCAAATTTCCATTTAAGAAATAATTTAGCTTGCTGCAGTGCTATATACGTGGTTGCGTATAACAAGTTTTAAAAAAGACCGCCGCAAACCGAAAAAAAATGTTTAAAATTCTCTTACTGATTTAAAATTTTATTAACCAAAAATACGATTTATGCAAGCCTATTTTTTATCTAAAAAATAATATATCTTGCTGCAGTTCCATATACGCAGTTGAACATGACAAGTTTTGAAAGAGACCGCCGCAAACCGAAAAAAATGTTTAAAATTCTCGTACCGATTTAAATTTTTATTAACCAAAAATACGATTTTTGCAAGCCTAATTTTTATCTAAAAAATAATATAGCTTGCTGCAGTGCTATATACACGTTTGCGTATAAAAAGTCTTAAAAAAAACCGCCGCAAACCAAAAAAAATGTTTAAAATTCTCGTACCGATTTAAATTTTTATTAACCAAAAATATGATTTTTGCAAGCCTAATTTTTATCTAAAAAATAATATAGCTTGCTGCAGTTCCATAAACGCGGTTAAACATAACAAGTTTTGAAAAAAACCGCCGCAAACCGAAAAAAAATGTTTAAAATTCTCGTACTGATTTAAAATTTTATTAACCAAAAATACGATTTTTGCAAGCCAAATTTTCATCTAAAAAATAATTTAGCTTGCTGCAGTGCTATATACGCGGTTGCGTATAACAAGTTTTAAAAAAGACCGCCGCAAACCAAAAAAAATGTTTAAAATTTTCGTACTGATTTAAATTGTTATTAATCAAAAATACAAATTTTGCAAGCCAAATTTCTATTTAAAAAATAATATAGCTTGCTGCAGTTCCATAAACGCGGTTAAACATAACAAGTTTTGAAAAATACCGCCGCAAACCAAAAAAAATGTTTAAAATTCTCGTACTGATTTAAATTTTTATTAACCAAAAATACAATTTTTGCAAGCTTAATTTTTATCTAAAAAATAATATAGCTTGTTGCAGTGCTATATACGCAGTTGCGTATAACAAGTTTTAAAAAAAACCGCCGCATACCGAAAAAAAATGTTTAAAATTCTCGTACTGATTTAAAAAAATTTTAACCAAAAATACGATTTTTGCAAGCCAAATTTCCATCTAAAAAATAATATAGCTTGCTGCAGTTCTATATATGCGGTTGCATATGACAAGTTTTAAAAAAAACCGCCGCAAACCGAAAAAAAATGTTTAAAATTCTCGTACTGATTTAAAAATTTTATTAACCAAAAATACAAATTGTGCAAGGCAAATTTCTATTTAAAAAATAATATAGCTTGCTGCAGTTCCACATACGCGGTTGAACATGACAAGTTTTGAAAAATACCGCCGCAAACCGAAAAAAATGTTTAAAATTCTCGTACCGACTTAAATTTTTATTAACCAAAAATACGATTTTTGCAAGCCAAATTTCCATCTAAAAAATAATTTAGCTTGCTGCAGTGCTATTTACGCGGTTGCGTATAAGAAGTTGTAAAAAAGACCGCCGCAAACCGAAA
>CAUVYR010000082.1:0-29958 GCA_963556235.1 Cryptophagus acutangulus | reverse complement strand
GTAAAACAAGTTTAAAAAAAAACCGCCGCAAACCGAAAAAAAATGTTTAAAATTCTCGTACTGATTTAAAATTTTATTAATCAAAAATACAAATTTTGAAAGCCAAATTTCTACTTAAAAAATAATATAGCTTGCTGCAGTTCCATATACGCGGTTGAACATAACAAGTTTTGAAAAATACCGCCGCAAACCAAAAAAAATGTTTAAAATTCTCGTACCGATTTAAATTTTAATAACCAAAAATACGATTTTTGCAAGCCTAATTTTCATCTAAAAAATAATATAGCTTGCTGCGGTGCTATATACGCGGTTGCGTATAACAAGTTTTAAAAAAACCGTCGCAAACCGAAAATAAATGTTTAAAATTCTCGTACTGATTTAAAATTTTATTAACCAAAAATACAAATTTTGCAAGCCAAATTTCTATTTAAAAAATAATATATCTTGCTGCAGTTCCATATACGCGGTTGAACATAACAAGTTTTGAAAAATACCGCCGCAAACCAAAAAAAAAATGTTTAAAATTCTCGTACCGATTTAAATTTTTATTAACCAAAAATACGATTTTTGCAAGCCTAATTTTCATCTAAAAAATAATATAGCTTGCTGCAGTTCCATATACGCGGTTAAACATAACAAGTTTTGAAAAATACCCCCGCAAACCAAAAAAAATGTTTAAAATTCTCGTACCGATTTAAATTTTTATTAACCAAAAATACGATTTTTGCAAGCCTAATTTTCATCTAAAAAATAATATAGCTTTCTGCGGTGCTATATACGCGGTTGCGTATAACAAGTTTAAAAAAAA
The DNA here is from genome assembly GCA_963556235.1 of Cryptophagus acutangulus. Taxonomy (NCBI): domain Eukaryota; kingdom Metazoa; phylum Arthropoda; class Insecta; order Coleoptera; family Cryptophagidae; genus Cryptophagus; species Cryptophagus acutangulus. The sequence goes on along the minus strand of CAUVYR010000082.1, from coordinate 29,150 downwards.
ACCGTCGCAAACCGAAAAAAAATGTTTAAAATTCTCGTACTGATTTAAAATTTTATTAACCAAAAATACAAATTTTGCAAGCCAAATTTCTATATAAAAAATAATATGGCTTGCTGCAGTTCCATATACGCGGTTGAACATAACAAGTTTTGAAAAATACCGCCGCAAACCGAAAAAAATGTTTAAAATTCTCGTACCGATTTAAATTTTTATTAACCAAAAATACGATTTTTGCAAGCTTAATTTTCATCTAAAAAATAATATAGCTTGCTGCGGTGCATATACGCGGTTGCGTATAACAAGTTTTAAAAATAAACGTCGCAAACCGAAAAAAAATGTTTAAAATTCTCGTACTGATTTAAAATTTTATTAACCAAAAATACAAATTTTGCAAGCTAAATTTCTATTTAAAAAATAATATAGCTTGCTGCAGTCCCATATACGCGGTTAAACATAACAAGTTTTGAAAAATACCGCCGCAAACCAAAAAAAATGTTTAAAATTCTCGTACCGATTTAAATTTTTATTAACCAAAAATACGATTTTTGCAAGCCTAATTTTCATCTAAAAAATAATATAGCTTGCTGCGGTGCTAATACGCGGTTGCGTATAACAAGTTTTAAAAAAAACCGTCGCAAACCGAAAAAAAATATTTAAAATTCTCGTACTGATTTAAAATTTTATTAACCAAAAATACAAATTTTGCAAGCCAAATTTCTATTTAAAAAATAATATAGCTTGCTGCAGTTCCACATTCGCGGTTGAACATAACAAGTTTTGAAAAATACCGCCGCAAACCAAAAAAAATGTTAAAAATTCTCGTACCGATTTAAATTTTTATTAACCAAAAATACGATTTTTGCAATCCTAATTTTTATCTAAAGAATAATATAGCTTGCTGCGGTCCTATATACGCGGTTGCGTATAACAAGTTTAAAAAAAAACCGTCGCAAACCGAAAAAAAAATGTTTAAAATTCTCGTACTGATTTAAAATTTGGGTCTGGTACACTTAACCACCCCCAATATTTTTGAAAATTTTTTGTTGTAATATGTAGTTTGGATCATTCTGAACCTATTGGTACCTATCTTAGTTGAGGAAATTTTGAAAATCCTTCAAAAATCGATTTTGAAAATTGTGTTAAATGTTGTTTAATTGATAAGCGAGAATTTATTTTAGGTAATATAGAACGGCTATGTGGGTGGAGCAGTAGCAGCGTCGACTCTCATGCGTTGGTCTTGAGTTCGAGCTGGCTCGCCCACCTTCTTTTTTTTTTTTTTTTTTTAATAATTTAAATTTAATTTGATTAACTGATTTTTTCTGCTCATATTAAATAATTCGAGCATTATCAAGTTGTTTTTAGTATAGAAAACTATCAATTATTGATGCAGTTATTTAATAAAAGCAGAAAAAGTATAGTATTTAACTCGTGAGAAAGTTGGCAATTATTCACGAGGATAAATTACTCCACTCGCCTTCGGCTCGTGGAGTAATTTATCCTCGTGAATAATTGCCAACTTTCTCACTCGTTGAATAATATACTATTATATAACATTTTAGCATTGGCTAAACAAAATATGCCAATCTATCTATTCTTTATATATTTGTATAATCTATCTATCCTCTATTCTATTTATCTATCTCTTTATTCATTATACGTTTTTATTTTATTAGTTTTTAATTACTAAATTTAAAATTTGGTGGCTCTAAAAAGTGCCATTTGTTTTGTTCGAAATGAAGTGAATAATCTAATCTACAACATATCGCTGAGCAATATGAGTAGTTAGATTAAACATCCGCTCATGTGCTGTCGATCCATACAAGTCTTTCCAGAGAAACTGGTCAATGTATTCTGGCAGAAAGCGTACGGATTGAACAACCGCTAACCGTCTCCAATACTGTTTCATTCGCGACCAATATCCTTCCACATGATTAGTGCAAGCACCAGTCAGAGGATCGACAAAGTTTCGCGAATGATTCACCGTTTTGTGCACATAGGGTGAGACACCAGTAGTGTAAGATGTGAGTTCTGGAACACAAAGGGATGCCGCCGTTCAATGTAAACAAATGAGTAGCGTTATCATGTATATTTCTGAGAATTTTGTGTGATAAATGTCGGCATCGATTGTAATAATTGTAATCATATATGATAACACATGTATAAATGTGTGATAAGTAACTGACCATTTTAAGCCATGGGGATTCTGAAACAATGACGTCATTGTATAAAAAAATTGTAGACAGAACGTATATACGGATACTGGAACAAAATGCTGACATAGCGTTAAAGACCCTGGGGATACTAGAACAGCGCAGTGCATGACAAAGTCTGTGTTTAGCAGCGCAATTTTATTTTCTACATGTACGCTTATGAGGGGTACTGAAACACTACATTTTTTGCTGTGCAAATATTTGCCGACTTAGCAAAAACTGTATACGACATTTCTGAAACAACACGGTGACGTCAGCATAGTAAAATAATACATATCACATATAGAGATAAAGACTGGAAAAAAAAAACATTTTTAAAACAACGCATTATTATAAAACACATTCTGTGTTTATAGTTGTGCAATATTATTTTCTACTTATGTTACGGTACTGGAACACTTCATATTTTATTGTACAGTTATTTGCTGACTTAGCAAAAGTACGAAATTTCAGAAACAACAACAGAAGCTAAAATATAATTCATACAATTGCGCAGTGGTTGGAAAATATCATTATAAATAATATTTATTCTATCCTGCAATTGAAATCTAACTCTTGTAAAAGAAGGTAGTGTAATTAAAGTTGTGTACTTTGGTGAGTATTTACTTTTATTATCTCAATAAATAACTTAAATACACGTTTGTTTCAATTTTTTTATCCATTTAATTTCAATTTTGTTTTAAGAAAACAACAATGAACAATTTTCCATCTGACATTTTTGACACCGATTTGCTCTCCTATGGAGGGTTGTTAAATCAACCACCACCACCACCACCACCATCACACCCCCCAGCATCATCTAATAAGCGCAAAAGAGCAGCTACCACCATTACAAATTCTTCTGCTAACTCTCAAATGGTTATTCCATCAACAGGTGGTAAAGGAAAACAAATTCGAATGGATATAGCAGCCGATATTCAAAACCTTGAAGATGATATCAATGGAGCGTTTGAAGATTTATTTTCAAATGTTGAAGCTAATGTTATTCCATTAACATCAACGCTCTCAAGAAAAATCAACAATGGTCTTATTACAATAACCTCACCAGGTTCATCAGATGCTACACATATGGTAAAAATAGAAATCTATGATATGAAAGACATTGCAGGAATACAAGCCAGTGATATTTGGAAAAAAAGTATCACTCGTGCTAAAGTTTTCATTGAGAAAAAGGAACACCGACAAATGTTTGATACATTGAATTCTATTACACTTGATGTGGCAAAGAAAATGAAGGCAGCAAAAGGATCAGAAAGTAAATTTTCCAAATATTAAGTGCTTTTTTTATATGTAATAATTTTATGTGGAATTTATAATCAGATACTTATAATTATTATTTACCAATAAATATTTTAAATCAATAATAAAACAAATTTATTTTAAATATTTTTCAAAAAGGTGGATTCTAGAACAGCGCATTGTATCACAAATTCTGTGTTTAGTTGCGCATATATAAATATTTTGTGATGTAAATTCAAATTGTGTAATATTATTCAAAATAATATTCATTCAACGATTGAACTCCATCAAAGAATAAACTCAATAAAAGTTGACGTGCTTTGGTAAGTATATTTATTTTGCTATTTTCATTTTTTTTTTATTTTTTTTTATTATTTTATAATATAGTAAAAACAATGTGGACTTGCTATGCGTTGGATAATCTAAATAAAGAGCATGACGGTGAACAGGATACGTTTGAAAATAAAGTGAGACATCATATGGGAGTTCTAAATATTCTAGCTATGGAGTATTGCCTCGAACAAAATAGGTTGAATCCAATTCTGGAACCTGAAGAATGTGCAAAGAAAGAATTGGATTGCCACAACGCTATTGAAGCATGTGAATACTACTTAGATGGAAAAATTGATAAGACGCGTCTGAATTTTCTACTATCTAAATTTAAACAACCGATGAAAAACTCTAGTGATACTGTTGATAATAATTAGTGTATTGTTTAAATAAAATAAATGTATTAATAAAGAAAAAAAAATATTTATATATTTTATTTGAATGATTTTTTTAACTACATTTTTTATTACAAATTGTTTAATATAATTTATTACATATTATTTTTTTTGATCCAAGAATTATGAGAGCTGTCAAATCCTAACCATTTGACTAATAAATTGTCACCGCGTCTTTTAATTATTTTTTCTACTAGATAGATGTCGGGATTTTTAACTTTCAATAATTCTTGTTCGTAAAAACACCCCTCAATTTTGTTGTTTTGATAGTCTTTGATTCTATATGTCTTCGGATTAGTAAGCAAAATTTTGTCGATAGTAAATATTTCTGTAGACCAATTCGGTGTGTATCCTTTTTCAAATACCTCCTTATATTTACTAACGCGTACTTGTTCACCCAATCTGAATTTTGACTTAGTAGAATCAACCATTTTTATACGATTGAATGATTTTCTGAGAACATCTTTTTCATTTTTACTGTTTACATCTGTAGGTTTCATTCCGATGGTGCGATGTATTGAATTATTATAGTCTTCCAATAATGATGGAAGGATGTTTATCCATTTATATGATCCTTGTAAGCTAAATCTTTTCCACATTTTCTGTTTCAGGGTGCGATTAAATCTTTCACATATACTCGCCTTTAAATTGCTATACGTTGAATAATGATTTACTTGGTATGTGGTTAAGAGAGCTTTAAATTTGGAGTTATAGAATTCTTTACCATGATCAGTTTGCAAGTTTTGAGGACTTCGTCCACTAGATAATATTTTTGTCATAGCTTGAACTACATCCCCAGCTGATTTTCGTTTTAAAGGAACAGCCCATGCATATTTTGAAAAATTATCAATAACGGTTAGCATGTAATTGTAACCTTTGTTTACTTTTGCATATGGAATCATTTCGACCAAATCTGCTTGCCATGATTCATCCAAACCTTTGATAATTACGTGCCTTCTACGATAATTTCTTCTGGCAGGAGCGTGCAATTCTTTTACTAATTGTTCTTTTGCTTCACTCATCTTGATATATTATTTAATAATGTGATAACATCAAAATAATTTATGTATATAAAGATTTTTTATATTTATATTTAATTATATATTCTTAAGTTGGGATTTTAATAAAGTTATCTGAGCTTCTAAATAAATAATATGTTTACTGGTTTGCTCGATAAGACTTTGATATTCTTTAAAATTGTTTTCTGATAGTGTTGCTGTTGTTTCATTTTTATTCATGATAACTAATAGCATATTGTTTATATCCATTACATCGTTTTTTAGTTGAGTCATATCGTTATCGATTTTTTGTATGTTTTTATTAATATTTTCGGTTGTATTGTCTACATAATTGTTATTGGTAGCATCATTTTCAGCTTCTGGATTTGCTACATTTCGTAAGAGTTTATTATTAATGTTAAAATGTTCATCATTTGTTAAAAGAAATCCAACTCCAGGAGGACCGTGTGGTAAAATGCTGCTGCGTATGCTTTTATCCGTTTTATCATTTATCCAATGATTACCAAACTTATCAACACTCATGTTAAACGATCTTGAGTTTAAAAATGCAACTAAGCAATTAGTTTAAATTGTTATTAATATATAATACCCGCTTCTCGTAACTCTTCGACTATTGATATTATTTCATTTTGATGATTGTTGTTTCCAGCTGCTTGCGACGCAATTAATAATCTTAAACGATCGACTAATTCATTTGGATCATCCCAATATGCATAATCTATACTAGGAGGCAAACCTTCTATTTTCATACTTTTAGGTAAACCAAAACCCTGCGCGTTCTCTAATTTGATCGATGATCTTCTTTTTGATCTACCACTTTTATCATCTTCAAATAGTTTTGATATATATTTGCGATATTTCTCTCCTCTGGATGCAGAAATTTTACCGCTAGATTTGTATTTTTGCTTATGACCGTTAGATGTTATCAATATTTCCTTGTAATTAACATAGTCATTTTCAGTAATAATATGATCATTAGGTAGCTTCTTAAATAGTAACTCTAGTAAACCCTCAGAAATCGGACAATTAAAATCCTTTACAGTGATTTTACCATCATGGAAATATATTGGACTGTCACCAATCATTTGTGTATTGTTTACCACTCTTACACCATAAACATGATCAAGATTTGGAATTTCACCTTTTATCGTTGAAAGTTTTTCATATTTACTAATAATGTTTCTGTTATCATTATCCTCTTTAATGTTATTAACTTCTAATTGTTTTATTCGGTTGGTGCTTTTTGTCACTTCAATTAGTTCGTTTAATGGGTTAGTAACTGAACTTAATTTATAGTTCAACTCGTCATCCGACATCATTTTTCCCAATTTTAATAGTCGATGTTTTCTTCGTATGGCATTACTAGTTGATACAATTTTTCGCAAAATATTTCTTTTATCTTTGCTTTCTATTAACGACATTTTTGGGTAAGTTTGTTATCAAGTTGTAAATTCACTTCAAATATCTAAGTCAAGTTCAACGTCAAGTTAAACGATTTAAGTTAAGTTTGAGGTCAAGTTGTAAGTCAAGTTCCCACGTTTAAGTTAAGTTCAACGTCAAGTTAAACGATTTAAGTTAAGTTTGAGGTCAAGTTGTAAGTCAAGTTCATACGTTTAAGTTAAGTTCAACGTCAAGTTAAGCGATTTAAGTTAAGTTTGAGGTCAAGTTGTATGTTAAGTTCATAGGTTTAAGTTAAGTTCAACTTCAACTTAAATGATTTAAGTTAAGTTGGAGGTCAAGTTGTAGGTTAAGTTCCTACGTTTCAGTTAAGTTAGATGTCAAGTTGTATGTTAAGTTCAAAGATTGAAGTTAAGTTTTGCAGAAAGTTAAGTTATTAATCAATTAAACTGTGTAACTGCCAATGATGGAATGATAGATATATCTTTATATTCTCATATTTAAAGAACTTTTGTTTTCTTTTCGAATATGTCAGTTATTTACTTATATCAACAAAACAATCAAACCCCTGACGATAGCGCCCGATATTAACATCTCTGTCTTTGTCTATAACTAAGAAACCAAATTTGTCTTTCCAACAGAACCTACACAAGTTCTGAAATTTATCATATTTCATGTCTGTATTAACATGATCGTCATATACATGTCGCAGATTTAAATCATCTTGTTTAAAAATAATTATTAAATTTGTGTTATCTCTGATGAGATGTTTAGGGATACGACTATATGTTTGACATAAATAAAAACTATCAACATCTTTGTGACGTCCCATACTAAAATACTCTCTTATATGGTTTTGTTTTTCACAAGCAACATCGTCAAATACGAATATAGAATTTGTTTTAGCTTCATTTGGAGGTATAATACTTTCATTTTCCGAAAATGTAAAATATCCAATATTTTCGATCGGTTCTAATACTTTTCGCAGCAATTCATACTTAGGTTGATATAAAGATTTTGAATAAATGTAAACATTTTCAAAACGAAGACCATTTATATGTATAAGTAATGATAATAAAACATTCGTTTTTCCACAATTTGAAGGTCCACAAATTATGCATCTTATCGTGTTTGGTAATAATTCCCCGTGTCTTTTATTTATAGACGTTTTATTGTCAGTTAACAAATCGTAGTTTGTAATTTTCAGACTATCTTGTTGTTTATTGAATCGCATCTTGATGGTAACTGCTTATATACAGCATTACACAATACAATTATAATCAATTGATTAGTGAAGGTTAATGGGTAAAGATGGATCGTAAGAATAAGAAAAAAACTACTAAACGCAAGGCAGTCAAAGGAAAAGGGGTACTTAATTGGGCAATTAATAATCTTCCTTTCGAAATGCATGTACCAGGATATCAGTACTGTGGCCCAGGCACTAAATTAGCAAAGCGCTTACAAAATGGAGATCCTGGTATAAATCCTCTTGATGCCTCATGTAAGGAGCATGATATTGCATATTCACAAAACAAAGATAACCTTGCCAATCGACATAAAGCTGATAAAATATTAGCCGAAAAAGCATGGAAGCGAGTTTTTGCAAAAGACGCAAAGATGGGTGAGAAAGTAATAGCATGGTCTGTGGCAAATGCAATGAAAGCAAAATCTAAACTTGGTATGGGACAGAGCTTTTCTGAAAATACAAATAAAAAATTAAAAACAGCATTCAAAAAGAAACAGAAACTTTTGTCTCTAAAGAAACTTATAAGCATGTCGAAGAAAGCAGTTAAAGATGCAAAAATAACCGATTCAAAAACCGCAATAAAATGTGCGATGAATACTGTTCATGCTTTAGTAAAAAATATTGGTGGAAAGCATAATATAAAAAAGTCTAGAATTATATCAATTCCTAAAACTGGAGGATTTTTACCAATGCTTGTTCCTATTTTTGCGGGATTAAGTGCGATTGGAGCACTAGCTGGAGGGGCTGCTGGTATTGCTAAAGCTGTTAACGATGTCGGTGCAGCAAAAAAGTTACTCGAAGAAAACCAACGCCATAATAAAGCTATGGAAGCAGTAAAAGTTGGTGGTCATGGTTTATATATGCAACCTTATAAGAAAGGCTATGGTTTATATATTTCACCACCTAAAAATAACTCAAAAAATTCAAAAAACTAATTGATAAGCTACCCGATAGAGCGTTAACCGATAGTGAGCTTTACTGCTATGCAAAACAGCTTAAAATAAAACATTTTCGTGGAGTGTTTATGAGAAACGATCTGCCAAAGAAAGTTAATAAGAACGAGTGTGGAATTGTAAATTTAGATGATAAGAACGGTCCTGGTACCCATTGGGTATGCTACAGAAAGCTAGGAAGTAATGTTATGTATTTTGATAGCTTTGGAAATCTTCGACCACCAGCGGAAGTTGTTAAATATCTAGGAGGTAGCGTTAATTATAACTATGAAACTTTTCAAAACTATAACACATTTGTGTGTGGTCACTTATGTTTAAAATTTCTCTGTAATCAATTATATCAATGATAAATAAATATCAGTTGTTTGAAAATTGTTCATTTGATATCCAACCATACAACGATGTCGTTTACCCTTTCACTGTCTGGTAACGGATCAGTGTTATCTACAAATTATTTTCCTCCAATACAGCTATCCGAAAGTGAAAATTATGAATTAGGTTTGGTTAATTTTCAAACTTTTAATTCCATTCCGAATATAGATGTGGATCATAACAAAATGTACATAGATGATTTTATTGTTAATTTGCCTGTGGGTTCGTATGAGTTAACAGATATTGCTGAATATATAAAGAGTGAAGTAGAGAGCAAAGGAATCGTTTTTGAAATGAAAGCTAATAATAATACTTTAAAGTGTTTGTTAAAATGCAATCGAACCATAAACTTTACTCCTAAAGATTCAATCTATAAATTATTGGGATTTAAAAACGATGTTTTGCAGCCAAATATTCAACATGAATCTGATCTGCCGGTTGATATTCTTAAAATTAATTCAATACGAATCGAATGCAATATTATTAGCGGTGCATATTTAAATGACCATCAAGCACATACGTTATATGAGTTTTTCCCAATTGTTCCACCTGGTTATAAAATAGTTCAAGAACCTGTAAACGTTATCTATTTACCAATAAACACACGTTCAATAGATAATATAACTCTTCAAATACTCGATCAAGATAATAATTTGGTCAATTTTAGAGGTGAAGTGATTACGATAAGGTTGCACGTAAGAAAATATTGAAAATGGGAATTGTTTACAACGGAAATAATGATGTTAGTTCTCTAAAAAGAATTGTCAAAACATATTTTAAAGAAGAACAATGCAAGAAGATGGTCACTCGTGCACCACAAATCAAAGCACTCACATCTGCAAGCAGAGCAACATTGGAGAGTCTAAATCTTATAGTTGCCCCCATCAAATCGAAGATACCACCAGCTGTAAAATAAAATTTAATTGTACTAAAGTGATTTCCAAACATTTACGCTTGTTTTTTGTAAAGTCCTTTCGAGTTACATTAGCGCTATCAATACGTATTAAAAAAAGATTCAATGATGGCTAATATGCTAAATATTCGTGCAAATGTAGAGTTCGATGATTCAATATCTAATAATGAAATTCATGCACATCAACCATATGCATCGTCTACATTTAACAACAATGATGAAATTCGTATAACAATTCAAAATCAAGATTTATATGTCAGACCCAACAAAAGCTGTTTGCATATTTTCGGTCGATTGTTAAAAGAAGATGGTACTGCTGTAGCACACACAAAAATTATCAACAATGGATTATGCCATTTATTTGATGAAATTCGTTACGAATTAAACGGTGTAGAAATAGATAGATGTAAAAATGTTGGAATTACATCAGCGATAAAAGGATATTTTTCTGTTAATGTAAACAAAAGTCAAATGTTAGAAAATGCTGGATGGAAACATAAGCCTGATACTAACATTACCGATGCTGAAGGATACTTTGATGTAGTTATACCGCTTAATATGCTGTTGGGTTTTGCTGAAGATTATCTAAAAGTTATTGTTAATGTTAAGCATGAACTTATCCTTGTTAGGTCAAGATCTGATTTAAATGCTATTATCCAAACAGAAGCTGAACCATTTAAGTTTATTTTAAATAAAATTGAGTGGAGAGTTCCATATATTACACTTGCCGACAAACATAAGGTTGAAATGTTACATTTTATTGAAAAAGATCCAACAATTTCCATGAGTTTTCGAACATGGGAGTTATATGAATATCCTATGCTTCAAACAACAGAAAAACAAATTTGGACAATAAAAACTACTACTCAATTAGAAAAACCTCGGTTTGTAATTCTAGGTTTTCAAACTGGTCGTAAAAATAATGCTGCAATGGATATCAGTAAGTTCGATCATTGTCGGCTTAATAATGTTAAGTTGTATTTAAATTCCCAATCATATCCATATGGAAATTTGAATTTAGACTTAGAGCACAACCAATATGCATTACTGTATGAGATGTATGTAGGATTTCAAAGTGCTTATTATTTACATGAAAGCGAACCGTTGTTAAGCAAATCTGATTTTATAAATATTGCTCCGCTTATTCTAATAGATTGTTCTCAACAAAACGAATCTCTTAAATCTGCCCCTGTTGATATTCGTTTAGAATTTGAATCAAAGGAAAGGTTTCCTCGAAATACAACGGCCTACTGTTTAATTTTGCATGATCGAATAGTTGAGTATAAACCAATTAGCGGTAGAGTACAGAAGTTAGTGTAACATTTTCTTTCAAATGATGGAGTTCATTGCAGATTTTCAAGGTTTTATGAAAAAAACCGAATTTATTTTTAAAGAAGTAGCATTAATATCAATTGATGATCCTAAAAATACAAAAGTATTTGTATTTAGTGCTCCAAATGATTGGGAATATTTATGTTCTGAAAAACCATCAAAGAATTGGCTTCTGAATCATCATCATGGTATACATTGGCAAACTGTTGGAATTCCATACAAAAATTTAAACAATGTGCTTCATGATGCATTGAATGGGGCTATGACAATTTATGTAAAAGGGTTAGATAAACAACAATGGTTGGAGAAGTGTGGCTTTTCTAATGTTGAGAACTTAGAAAATATGGGGTGCCCTGCTCTGAAGCTACTACAAAAAGAAAAAATAGTACTCCAAAAATGCTCTTCAGCACATTTGAATGCAAATATTAATTATTGTGCTTTTAAAAATGCCCAACTCTTACAAAAATGGTTTATATCAAATCGAAAACCCACAATAGGTCAAGCAATTTCATCGTTTTACCAAAAGAAGCAACTTGCGTTAATGACAGTTCAAGAAATTGAGTGTTTACCAATAGAATTTTTAACCACATTTGCCGCTGATTGTATAGAATCTGTTTGGGAAAAATTATCAAACAATTTGAAGCTTAATCCAAATATTTATGACTGTAGGCGTTGTTTTCAACATTATAATACATCCAGTCGAGATCAGATTGATGGTCCTCCACCGATGATACGTAACTGCCCAGAATGTTCATTCAAATAATAAACTTATTAAGAAATGAATTCGGACAATAGTGCAAATAAAATCCACGTTCGCTTTGACCTAAATCAAAACAAAATTTACCCAATGGTGCAATGGTCATTTGCTTATCAAGCAGCGAGAAAAGGACCTTGGGAAGAGTTTGCAAGGGATCGAAGCAGATTTAAGAACCGAATTGGACATGTTGAAAATAAAATAAAATCGATTTTCAATACAGACGATCGTCAAAGAATATTTGAGCAACGCTTTGTTCAAAATATAATAAATTAAATATATTAATGATTGGTCATTGATTGATATATGATTTCGGAAGATGTTCAATAAACAAAAATTAGTTTTTAGTAACTATAGTTTATTATATACATGTTAGAATATATTTTGTATTAAAAATTAAATATATTATAGAGACAATATAACTCATGGCCAACTAGAACCTGTTTAGGGCACCTAAAACGCATAGCTCAGACCCTATAATTTTGGGTATAATAAACAATATCGTAACTGATTTTATACCCGTGAATACATATCATCCACTCGATTATCTTTTGTTTTTTTATTTATATGTCACGGATATACCACTGGACTCAATTAAATTAGGAGGCTCTAAAAACAAATTTGTCACTGACATTCAATTAATTTATTTATTGCTTGTTGTCATTGTACCGTTCAGCAAAAATGAGTATTGAAATTGAAGCAGATCGTTGGGGCAATCACTCTGAAGAAAATATAGATAGTTTTATAGTTCGAAATCATTATATTGTCTTGCTAAATACCACTCGTGGGCTAAATATAATTCGACGTTCGGAGTGGCATCTCCAGCCTTGATTTTAACGAGTCAATTATCGTCGAATATATTTGCCCACTAGTGATATTGCTAGCGAATATTGCATTGTTTAACATATTGAATATTATTATAAAATTCTTGTAATATACATTTTATTTATAGTACCTTAATCTTGTTAGTATTAGTATATTTATTTCTCGGTATTTATATCTGTGTTTATTTAATAAAAATAAAACTAGAAATATGTTTATACTTTTTTATTTACACACACTCATTATCGACAAAAAAATATCAACACAAATCTTATTAAACATTTTTTTTTATCCAAAAGTACATTATATAAAAAAAAAAAAAAAATAAAACAAAATTAAATACAAAAACAACTTAATATCTATACTTACTTAAAATTAGAATACAACAATTTTAACTAGCCTATAATTGTATAGAATAATGACCCCACGGCAAGGTATCGATATTATTTTCTTGAATATATCTCTTATCATCAAAAGCACTTAATGCGATTTTATTTTGTTTAACAGTATTAACTTCATGTAGCTTTGATAATATTCTATGTTGTGATTTATATAAACTAGCTTGTTCAAATAAACAATTCTTATATTCATCGAAAGTCAGCTTTTGAACAACCGATTTACCTATTCCTTTAGCTTTATTAATATCTTTATTATTTATCGAATATGAATACATTTTAGATCGCAAACCCACAAACTTATCCATAATTTGACCACTCAATTCGTCTTTGAATAGTCCTAAAACTTTTTTATTAATTCTGGGGAAATTATAACAATTGTTCTCAGCATAATCAGACGTATCAAACCATTGTTTTAAGTCTGGAAATATATCTTCATAAAAGTTATTTGTTATTATGGAATAAATTAATGAATCCGTGTCTGTATATAAAAGTTTTAAGCTTGCTGATTCATATTTATTTTTCATATATTCATAGTGAAACTTATATATTAAACATTTGCTAATATCCAAAATAGCCATTCCTACATATAGAGGCTTATTAAATTTTATTTTTAATCTATTTAATTCAATTGCTGCAAAATCTTCATCAAATATTACCCTATCTTTAAAGTTTGGTTTACCCATAAATTTTCCAGCCCCATAACTACCTTCCCATTCCGAAACTAATTTTATATCACGCATTTTCCTAACATTTTGCATGCTTTTACCAAAAACACTATTATTTTTCAATTTATAATAACTTTTCTCAAACTCGTTAGTTGATTCCATTCGCAATTTTGTATTTTTGAGAATGTATGGACGCATCCAAGCTGATTGATCAAATTCTAATATACGATGAATTTTGGTAATAATTAAGCCATGATTAAGACACTGCTTCAAATTTCTATAATGAATAATATATTTGCTTTTTGATTCTAAAGTTGTTAAAAGTTTTGGGTGTTTTCCATTAATTGGAGTTTTATTTTCTGGACAAAATGGAAAATCCCTATGAAAATCATGTAAATTTTCAGGGTAGTTTAAATCAACTTCTAATATATACCCTTTTTTATAATCATCTTGAATTTGCAATACATTGAAGTGTTTACATTTGTTTTCATTAAGCCATTTAAAATTTCCGGTAGGAAGGCATTGACACATTGCCCATCCATATAAATTCACTGCATCTAAATAAATGAGGTATGATTCTGGTTGAGATTCGTCAAAAGTTGGCATGTATCGATTATTAGCAACAGCATATCGATTACAACATTGACTAATACCACCACGAATACCTCTCTCTATAAACAATAACATATCAATGTCTGTCATCAATTCAAGTTTAATTTTTGTTGATTTTAATAAACTGTCCCAAGATAGTGCGGGAGCGGTAATATAATTAGCGGGATCTAGATCATAGGTTTTTTTACATAAAAGACGAAATTCTTCAAATACATCCGCTAGCAAAAGAACGTCAGTTTTTAAATATATGTCTGTGTACTCTCCTAAGTTTTTACAATCAAATTCTGAATACACTTTTTGAGCATGAGCATATTCATCATCTTTAATATCAGTCTGAGTTAAGTTATTAAAAAAATATTTTCTATCAGGTAATGATTTTTCTTCAAAACGCTTAAAGCTGTCTAAGTAGGTATATGGAAGTACGCCTTTTCTAAGTAAGAGAGCTAATTTTGAGTCTGCCACATTTTTAAAATATTCTTTGGTAATATTATATTCTTTTAGGTATGACGACAATTTATCTAAAGATGAAGCCATAAAATTAAAAGAATCTATGAATCTTAGTTTCATTGTATTAGAACAATTATATTTAGTAAAACACTTGTATTTCTCTTTATTTATAGGAATTGCTTTAATTATCCCTGGATTTTTAATATGCACTTCACCATTACGATCTTTGATTTTTTTTTCATGCAATTCTCGAATAATAAAATGTGCATCATAACCTTGAAGATTATGAAAAACTACAACTATATCTGATGGAAGTTTATAATTAAGGTTACAACTAACATGAGAAGCTCCTCTAAATTTACCAGTCAAATGACAATGATCTTTAACTTTGGTTAATAAATCTTCTTCCTCTCCTTCTAATGCATAATCTGAAGGTGGTATAAATGGTCCTTCACAAATATGACAAATATTGGCATGTTCAAACTCATCCAATTCCACTTGTGATAGTGTTAGCATTTCTTTTTTATCTGCATAAATGGCTGCTACTTTCTCTGTAATTGTATTTAGTTTATCTACAAACCATTCAATACAATTTTCACCTCTGAATAATTCTAATTCTGAATATCCGTCATCAAAATTACATTTTAAATAATAAGAAATGCTACATGGTACGTGTTTTTGGTATGCATTTGTATAACTTTGAGAGTTAGTAGGTTCGCATGTATCAATAGGTAAAATAAGACATTCTAAATCTGCATAAATTATAAAAGGAAGCATTTCCTTATTTTTATGATTTTTGAAATAAAGCCACTTAGTAGATTCAGTTGGCATGACACATTTTGCGGGAGCCGCCTTTGAACAATCAATTTTATGTTGCTTAAATTTAGATTCCTGATAAAAATAACATAAACATTTATCACATAACCAGCGAGAGCCGCGATGCTGACTTGTCATTTGACTACTCACTAATCTAGATAAATTCTTAATCCAACAGAAATGATATTTTGGTGTATGTTCTTCTACTATATTTTTTTCGGGAATCTCTGCCATTAATAAATTAATATGTACATTTTTATGATTATTTGATATATATACAGGCAATATCTCATATTTAACATTTGTATTTTCTTTTCTATTTATTGATTCAATTTCACATACATCATCATCACCACAATCAGTTAAGATAAGCCAATCGCTGTAATTTTTCAACGCGTATACATTAATAGACATATTATTTTGTTCTTCAAATTTTGGAATTTGAGTCAAATCCATGGGAAATGAAATTTTATCTAAATTAAGAATGTCTCTAAAGTGTGGATAAGACAAAACTCTGTGTGGGTTATGTTTAGCTGGTCGAAGGGCTGAAACTATAGCCCAGGCAAAGCAACATTCATCGTTGGATTGTACATTTATTACTGCTTTTTTAGCCTGAACATATTTAGGCAAAGTATAAAAATTACTGCCCACAGTAAAAGGAACATATTTATTAACATTTAAATTAACCTGTATAATGTTGTGTAGGGCCCAACCACTATCTCGCTCTTGATATTCTTGCAGCTTTGTTAAATTTTTTTCATTGGCTTCATCGTACCATTTCTTCAGTTCATTGTTCTGATAAATCACTTCATATTTTGAATTAAAATAAATTGTCTTTACCTCTTCGGTTTTTGGAAGAATCATTTCACAAACTAAACATAATTGTGCTTTAATCGGTGCTATATTTCTAAGTTCATTTAATTTTGTTTGAATTAAATTAAATGTTGTTTGCAAAAAACGCTTTGGGTCTAATACTTTATTAGTGTTTAATATTGTACTTGTTAGCATTCGCCGTTGGAAAGCTGATTCTGTTTGAATTAATTCCAATTCCTTATCGGAAACATTTGTTTGATGCACATTTTTATTTACAACTTTATTTAACACTGTATTTATATAACTAGAGTATTTGTTATTATCACTTATTTTTTTGTATTTAATTTGTGGTTCGTTAATTTCCACTATAGACCGATTATTATTCTGGTTTAACACTGGATTTATAAATTCACCCCGAACATTTCGTTTTCTAATTTGTTGTTGCTGTGGACGATTTACTTTTTCTAACACAGACTGTATGTATGATTGGTACGAATTTTCCATCTGCAAAACACTTGGTCGCATAAGAAAAAACAAGAAAAAAAAAGTTTATAGCCTACGTACTTTGATGATGATGATGAATGTGATGAATAAAGTTGATTAACTGAGATAACTGAGTTTTATTTATTTAACACTTTTACATATAAAATTAATTTTTTTTTTGTGTGTTTTTAAACATTAGAAACCTACAAATGTAAAGTCTTGGTTTATTATTAAAAATTCTTAATGGGCACAGCAAAATATGTAGTGTTTCAGTACCCCTCATAAGCGTACATGTAGAAAATAAAATTGCGCTGTTAAACACAGATTTTGTCATGCACTGCGCTGTTCTAGTATCCCCAGGGTCTTTAACGCTATGTCAGCATTTTGTTCCAGTATCCGTATATACGTTCTGGCTACAATTTTTTTATACAATGACGTCATTGTTTCAGAATCCCCATGGCTTAAAATGGTCAGTTACTTATCACACATTTATACATGTGTTATCATATATGATTACAATTATTACAATCGATGCCGACATTTATCACACAAAATTCTCAGAAATATACATGATAACGCTACTCATTTGTTTACATTGAACGGCGGCATCCCTTTGTGTTCCAGAACTCACATCTTACACTACTGACACCGTTCAAATTCGATAAAGAGGAATATCCTCTCCAGCGATCTGTCCAGATCTCACTCCCAGGTAACACATGTTGTTCGATGATCGAAAGCAACGTATCAGCACTGCGATCAGGTATATATTTGACAAGACCTCGTTGTCCTGTAACGTCATATATACCCAAAACCCACTGCTGTTGAACCAAACGGCCTACGTTGTATTTTCGACGAACAACAACGGATTCATCAATTTGGACAATCTGACCGAGACCACCTGAAAATGTAAATTACTAACATCCATAAAATCCATAAAATTAATAAAAATACTAACCAAATTGAAACAGTTGTGGATCTTGTAGTAATTTCCAAGAACAAATGTCCCGCAATAAGCGATACA
Source organism: Cryptophagus acutangulus (assembly GCA_963556235.1). NCBI lineage: Eukaryota > Metazoa > Arthropoda > Insecta > Coleoptera > Cryptophagidae > Cryptophagus > Cryptophagus acutangulus. The sequence continues at coordinate 10,912 of CAUVYR010000082.1, read as the reverse complement.
TTTGTATAACTTGTCTCTTACTACATCCCAACAGTTGAGCCGCAGAACCAACGCGAACTTCGCATGACCATAACCAGATCAATTGAAGTGCTGTTCTGATCCGAAATCTCTCAAAAAACGTACCCGCTATGAGAGAATAACGCCTCTTACATTTCAAACAACTGGAAAAAAGAATTTCAAGTTTTATAATCATATATTTTTATTACTCAGAAATATTACTCAGCGACAAAACATGTAGTCGCACAGCAAAAATTGGAGATGCCACGACAAATTATATCTTGCAACTGCAAAAAACATAGAGTGAACGACAAAACACGCTGATTTTTATGGTTTAACCACAAAATTTAGGCTAAACCTAACTTAACCTAACATCTTTATTTTGAAAAAAAAAAACCTTTTTTTTTTTAACTAACCTAACCTAACCTAACCTCTAACCTAACCTAACCTAACCTAACCTAACCTAACCTAACCTAACCTAACCTAACCTAACATCTTTATTTTGAAAAAAAAAACCTTTTTTTTTTAACTAACCTAACCTAACCTAACCTCTAACCTAACCTAACCTAACCTAACCTAACCTAACATCTTTATTTTAAAAAAAAAGAAAAAAAAAAAAAAACCTTTTTTTTTTTTTTTTTTTTTTTTTTTTTTTTTTTTTTTTTTTGATGGTGGAATGCTTTACGCACCTGCCCCCTGCATATCTGCAGGGGAGTGTGGGGCTCGTCCTCAACATCAGTTGAGGCCATACCCACTAAACCACCATCACTTCGACTGTCTTGACAAAACAGCAAGAGTTCCACTGATCAAGTATTGCCTCCTGCTGCCCGTGTACGCCTACCATCTACCTATATCTAGGCTAAGCGACTAGAGATCCTCTTCGCTATCATCGACATCCTGCCGCGCCGATCTCGCCCTCACGACCGGGTCCTTCTTGACCAGGATGTCCTCACAGAGCCTAGCCACATGTCTCCACTCGTCCGGACCCCTTAACATAACCTCCACTAGGTTCCCGGCATTCAATACCGTGCCAATCCTGCGTTCCGCCCGGTTTCTCTCAGCTTCCCACTCTTCACAATGGAAGAGGGTGTGTTCGGCAGTGTCATTCTCGTTACACGTGTGACACCGATTTGAGGCCGTTTTCCCAATTCTTCTCAGATAGGAGTTAAAAAGCCCGTGACCTGACAAGAACTGGGATAGGCAGTACGTGAGTACACCATGTTGCCTACTCCCCCAGGGTTCGATATCTGGTATCAAGACCCTGGTCCACGCGCCGTTTGTCGCTGACGCCCATCTACGCTGCCAGACTTCAATTGTATTGGCTCTATGCACCGCACGCTCCGCATTAGTAGCGCCCCTACTCAACTTCCGGATTGTCACTTGCAGGTCAAGTGGTAGCACTCCCGCCATCACCTGCAGAGCTTCCGTAGAGACCGTTCTATTGGCTCTACTTATTCCCAGCAGGAGTGGCCTTTGCGCTTTACTGAGCGTCTCCCTGACGCTTCTCAGGCCTATTGCATCTGCCCACACGGGTGCCCCGTACAGAATGGTGGACGCGTGCGCCGTAGCCAGGAGCCTTCTTGCCCAGTCACCGGCACCCCTCATCCTTGGCATCATCCGTCTTAGGCCTTGTGCAGTCCTTTCGGCCTTGGCACAAGCTTCCGCGACATGTTTTCCCCACGTCTCATTCTTATCGAGCCAGATTCCCAAGTATTTGATACTTGGCTCCAGCTCGATTCGACTGCCCAGAACGTCAATCCACAGGGATCCGACGATTTTCTTGCGCCCGGTGATCAGGGCAGCTTTAGTTTTCGCCGGGGCGATTTTCAGCCCTCTCGCTGTCATCCAACTGTCTATGCTGCTTACACTGTCCCTCCATCTGGTTTTGCATCCACTCAGTTCCTTTGCGGTGCATACAACCACCAAATCGTCGGCGAACGCCACCGATTTACAACCAGCTGGCAGTTCCAGCCCCAGCACGCCATCGTACGACAAGTTCCAAAGGAGGGGCCCGAGGACGGATCCTTGCGGCACCCCAGCCGTCACCGCCATCGTTGTCTCCTCCGTCGGAATCAGACTCCTCTCTTCCAGGTAGCTCATAATGATACGAACTATGTAATCGTCCATCTGCCTGTTCTGGAGCTCCTCTATGATAGTGGTCCATCTCACCTCGTTAAACGCGTTCTGGATATCGATGGCCACTACCATACAGACTTCTCTACTTCTCCAGTTACCTTCCTTCGCGGACCTTGTCATTCTCAGGACTTCCTCTATGGCATCCAGGGTTGAGAGGCCTGCCCTGAATCCATATTGGTGTTCGCTGAGATCCATACCCTTGTCTTCCAACGCACGTACCAGACGGCCGGCAATTATCCTCTCGAACACCTTGCCAAGCACGTCCAGTAGGCAGATCGGGCGAACTCCACCCGGCTCCTCTGGGTCTCTCCCTGCTTTAGGGATTAACACCAGTCTTGCTTTTTTCCACGTCGCGGGAAACGTCCCCTCCGCCAGCAGCCCCTGATACAAGTCCACTAGAAGGTCGAGATGATCCTTAGCCATTAATTTCACCGCCTCGGCCGGGATACCGTCCGGTCCGGGGGCCTTTTTGCCCTTCAGGAGACTGATTGCTATGGCGACTTCCTGTTCGGTTATCAGGGCGGCTCCGAAAGCCGCCGGTTTGTCCCATACGTTTGCTGCGTGAGCTGGGAATAACTGTGTGGCCACCCTCAGTTTTTGCTCGCTTGAGAGAATGGGGACCTCCGTTTTGCCCATTCGCTTTGACAGCAGTTGGTAGGCAGTTCCCCATACGTTTTCCTCGACTTCCTCGATGAGACTTCTGCAGGCTTCCTTTTTTGCCATATAAATCTGTGCCTTCACTGCAGTTCTTGCAACTTTAAATGCATCGAGTGCCGCGAGGTGCGCTAGGTGGTTGGCCTCGTTCGGGCGTTTCCTGCACCTCTCCTTGGCTTTGGTCACCTCTCTACGGCGACCGTTTCTACATTTAATCGCCTCGCCCACCTCCGCCCGCCACCAGTAGACATTCCTGCGCTTACTGCTACTGCCTTTAGGTGCAGCTGCCTTACACGCCGATTGGATCGCAGCCGTTAACGAACTGACTTCTACGCGCTTTTTGCACGTAAGCAGTATCTCGCCAAGCTTCGTCCTGAAATGCCAGGACTGTCTGGCGGTTTGGATCCTCCACCCGTTGATATCGCGTGTACCACTTTTCAGCTTAGCACCACCAATCCGGAAAACTATCGCCCGGTGGTCGCTGAGCGTCTCTGTGTCTGACACCGCCCATTCGGTGACCCTGTTATTCGCGCTGGGCCTGGAAAATGTGATGTCAATCACACTTTCCCGGGCTCCTTTGCAGAAAGTAGCCTCACTTCCCAGATTCGACACCCCCAGGTCAAGGCCTGCTGCCCATTCCCTGACGGCGATTCCTCGCCAGTCCTCTATAGCCGACCCCCACGCAGCGCTCTTGGCGTTGAAGTCGCCTCCAACAACCAGGAGGTGGTTTCGGTCCTCTAGAAAGATGGCTTGCCCGAGTTCGTCCAGGTTCTCTTGATATATTTCCCTGGTAGTGTTCGGTGACAAGTACACCGAGTATAGAATCATTTCGCCGACTCTGGCCTTTACATAGGCCTTCCCGCAGGACTTGGAGTCGCACTTAGCAGCTTCCAGCCATATAGCCGCCGACTTGTCGCGATTGGCTATCCATTTGGTACCCCTACTAAGGAGATCCTTGTTTGGCTCGCTAACCAGCGCCGCACAAGCCCCCTTTTCGAGGCACCTCTGGAAGAGCAAGTCGTGTGCCTTTTTGCTTCTATTAGCGTTTAGCTGTATTACGATAGACTTGCTATTGGTAGGGTTTGTATCTTGCATTGGGGTTGTTTAGACGTTACAGAATAATTTAACACGTATATCACAGTTCGTTTACTACTTATCACCAGGTTATCACAGTTCGTTAGCTATCGCGGAGATCCGCCGCCGGACCTCCAGTCCTTCCAGTCGCTTTATTTAGTGCCTGCTGCATCCTAGAGCACTGACCCGACCACGCCCTATGCGGTTGGTTGCACAGGGGGCAGTGCGGATCCTTGTCGCATGCTCCAGCTAAGTGGCCCTCCTCTCCGCATCTAAGGCAGGATTTCGATCTGTCGACGCCCTCGCATCGTCTTGCGATGTGCCCCGCATCCCAGCACCTGTGACATTTGTCCACCTGGATCCGCTCTCTCAGTCTCACCTTTGAGAGACCGATGGTGATACCAGGGTGGGCCAGTATGGTGGCGGCTGCCTCTACGGTCGCCACAATTGTCGCAGCTTGTTGACAACTTCCGCTCGGGTGGAGGTATTGTACCTCCATACTGTCCCTTGGGACCCTTGTCTGCTCCGCGATGGCATCCTTTATCTCCACGTCCGTAATGGCCGCCTCGATGTTTGAGGCCATTATTTGCACTTTTTGTCCCTCACCTTTCATAATGTCGATCTTGTTCGCCACCCCACCATCTGCGATCAGCCTCGCCATAGTATCGGCTCGCCCTTCCTTCAGGCATATGAGTAGGTGTCCCTCCTTCGACTGCCTGACCTCGCCCACTTTAACTCCCTCGAGGTCCTTATCCTTAAGTGCCCTCCTCACCCTGCCCAGGAGTTCCGGGTATTCCTCGGGCTTACTACCTCTCACCAGGATGGCCTCCGATTTCTGTGAGGCCCTCCTACTAGGTTGGCGGGCAAGTGCGGGTCGAGCCTGCGCTACCGGCGCTTTCTGTCCTGGTGGGACACAGATATTGACCATTATGCCCCTCTGTGCCACCAAGACGCATTCCGCCATTCTTCGGCAAGCGTCAGCTTCCGCCGCGTTTCTTACGGGGATGGATATCTTCGGCACCCCCCTCTCCTCAGCCATGTCGCCCAACTTGTGCATCATGTCGAATGTCTGCTGGTGGTTGTCTCCCGATGGTCCACCCCTCGCCAGTATCAGCCTCCTCGTCTTGGTTTTGGCCCCCACTCTAGTTTCGGACTCAAGGACTCCCCCTTCCGTTGCGAGGCACAGGATGTCCGGGAACCTATCCCGGGCTATAGCCAATATGCCCTCCTTCATTCCTTCATTTCCCTCGTGGACCATCAGGCCCACGGCTGCCTCGTCATGGCAAGTTACGGGGTTCACGGCCACTACTTCAGTGCCCCTGAACATGTCCGCCGGCCAATCTCTACCCTCTACTGCCTTGTATGAGTCATACGTGCGGGCCCCTTTCATTTCCTCGACTGTCACCTTCAGTTTCGGAATCCTCCTTCCATCAATGGCCATGGGCATGCCAGCGTTATGCAAGTTGCATATTGTGGCCATAAGCTCTCGAAGGCCTTCCTCCCCGCAGTCGCCCTCTTCCTGCATCCTTTCCGCCCTGTGTCTGAGTTTCTCCCATCCTTCTTTAAAGGGGTCGTACGCCTGTGTGGGTGCTAGGGGTACCTTTGAGCCTGCCCGTTGCGCATAGCCCGTCGGTGCACCGGATGTTGCGCAGTTCGCCTGCGCGCTGGGTGGTACGTCCATCTTTTGGGGGTAGCCGCCGCTGGTTTTCGGTGTCGCGTTTGCCGTGCTGGCCTCCGCATTCCGAGCTCTAGCCGCTGCCAGCTCCCGTAGCGCTTCCTCCAGCTCGCCTTTTGTCCTTTTCAGTTCAGCTTTCATATTCTTGGCGTCCTCTCCCATTGCCGACTGCTTCTTCAGCTCCTCGATCTGCGTATTTACGCCTTCCCTGAGGCTTCCGATGACCTTCTTTTCCTTTTCTGCTTCCTCCCTCATTGCCTGGACTCTGTGTACGTCCTCCCTCAGGTTTTCCTTGATTTTGTGGATCTTCTCCAACTCCCCCTTCTTTTCCTCCTCCAGTTTCCTGTTGGCCAGTGAGAATGAGAATGGTTTCCCGGTTTTGTTGCCGTTTCCATTCGATTCGTCAATCGTCCTGGTGCTTGTCTCCAATTCCTTGGTCGGAATGGGATGCTTCTTACGCTTTTTGTTCTTCCGGTTATCTTCCGGGGTAACCGGCAGCGGTGGTTTGGGGTTACTCTCCTTCTTTCTCGTCTCTCCCTTAGTCCTGCGCGTTATTGCGCCGGGTGAGGAGCTTGTCTAGGTGCTTGAGCCGCTGGGGGCCTCTGCCTTGTTTAGCCTTCCAGCCTTGTCCTCTTCCTCCTCGTCGACCGTGAGGTCCATCAGCGGTGTCTCAACCAGGGCGATTGTGGTGTTCCCAATCCTCATAACCTGCTTCTCATCTGGGGACGAGGAAATATCGATTGCCATTTCCTGGTCCTGTCTCGTTGTCACCGCCGTTTGCGAAGTCAGCATTTCCACTTCCTCATCTACGACGTCGGGTACGCTCGCTTTCCTCTGCGTCGGCGGGCTGCGCATCAGCTTATTGCTCTTTGCAAAAAATACGCTAGCCTGTGGCGCCTTCTTCGCTCCATCCTCCTTTCTTCCAGTAGTTGTTAAAACCATTAGCTCGGCCTGGTTACCTACCGAGCTCGGTCCGCAGTTGCTGCTTCGCCGAGGGGAGCCTGCTTCACCACCCCCCACAACTAGCCCTGAGGTATCCCTCCTCTGGGCGGTAGACTCGATATCATTGTTTCCTTGCATATTTCATGGTTTTCTGGCTGTCCGACTCTATGCCCTCGCCACTGGGCATAACGAACTTTTTTCCTCGGGGGTTTTTTCCCCCCTAGGAGGGTTGCCAACCAAGGCTACGGAGCCCCTCCTGCCCCTTGTCGGTTTTGGTCCGCGGCGGGTATTTGATTTCCCCGCTACCACCCATATCTGGGAGGCATTCCCCTATCCGCCACCGGGGGACGCGCCAGATGGGAGACCGACAACTCCACACTAGCTCCTTAACTAACTCCTTAACTAACTCCTTAACTAACTCCTTAACGCACTCCTTAACTAACCTAACCTAACCTAACCTCTAACCTAACCTAACCTAACATCTTTATTTTGAAAAAAAAAAGAAAAAAAAAACCTTTTTTTTTAACTAACCTAACCTAACCTAACCTAACCCCTGCGCAAGAAAAACAAACAAAATCGTAAACCTAACCTAACCTAACCCCTGCACAAGAATAACATAACATAACAAGAATAATTTAACATTTTATTGATAATGTCGGTTAAAATACCAAATTTGTCGTGCGGAGTATGTATTTTGTCGTGGTTTTTGTGCAGTGATAAATACCAAATTTGTCGTGCGGAGTACATTTTTTGTCGTTGTGATTTTGCCGTTTTAAATACCTAATTTGACATGCTGAATAATATTCCCCTATTAAAATTATAGCTTATAAATTACTTACCGATAACAATATCGCAAGGGATAATCCTGTTTGGCCTGTAAAGTACAAAACACTCTACATCGCTGGTTTGAACAACGAATATTTGAAGGAATTAAACTAATTCCTTGCAAATATTCTACAAACTCACGATTATTTAGACTTGTAATGCTAAAAATATCAGCTAATGAATTAATATCCATTTTCTAATACTAACATAAACAGATCTAAAACCAAACTAAACAGTGTAAATAGTGTTCAAAGGCGAAAACTATGTTAAAAACAAAAAAATATTCCTAAAAAAAACACAAAAAAAAAGTAAAAAAAAAAAAGGTTGCGGCTAGATTCGATACGTGGACTAGCGCACGGCAAGCGCGCACTATCACAGCTGGCCTGCAAAGCCTGTCCAAACAGTTTCGTATAAATGCGCTTTAATAATATTCATACAATAATTTGATTTTTCAAAATCGATTTTTGAAGGATTTTCGAAATTTCCTCAACTAAGATAGGTACCAATAGGTTCAGAATGATCCAAACTACATATTGCAACAAAAAATTTTCAAAAATATTGGGGGTGGTTAAGTGTACCAGCACCTAAAATTTTATTAACCAAAAATACAAATTTTGCAAGCCAAATTTGTATTTAAAAAGTAATATTGCTTGCTGCAGTTCCATATACGCGGTTAAACATAACAAGTTTTGAAAAATACCGCCGCAAACCAAAAAAAATGTTTAAAATTCTCGTACCGATTTAAATTTTTATTAACCAAAAATACGATTTTTGCAAGCCTAATTTTTATCTAAAAAATAATATAGCTTGCTGCGGTGCTATATACGCGGTTGCGTATAACAAGTTTAAAAAAAAACCGTCGCAAACCGAAAAAAAATGTTTAAAATTCTCGTACTGATTTAAAATTTTATTAACCAAAAATACAAATTTTGCAAGCCAAATTTCTATTTAAAAAATAATATAGCTTGCTGCAGTTCCATATACGCGGTTAAACATAACAAGTTTTGAAAAATACCGCCGCAAACCAAAAAAAATGTTTAAAATTCTCGTACCGATTTAAATTTTTATTAACCAAAAATACGATTTTTGCAAGCCTAATTTTCATCTAAAAAATAATATAGCTTGCTGCGGTGCTATATACGCGGTTGCGTATAACAAGTTTTAAAAAAAACCGTCGCAAACCGAAAAAAAATGTTTAAAATTCTCGTACTGATTTAAAATTTTATTAACCAAAAATACAAATTTTGCAAGCCAAATTTCTATTTAAAAAAATAATATAGCTTGCTGCAGTTCCATATACGCGGTTAAACATAACAAGTTTTGAAAAATACCGCCGCAAACCAAAAAAAATGTTTAAAATTCTCGTACCGATTTAAATTTTTATTAACCAAAAATACGATTTTTGCAAGCCTAATTTTCATCTAAAAAATAATATAGCTTGCTGCGGTGCTATATACGCGGTTGCGTATAACAAGTTTTAAAAAAAACCGTCGCAAACCGAAAAAAAATGTTTAAAATTCTCGTACTGATTTAAAATTTTATTAACCAAAAATACAAATTTTGCAAGCCAAATTTCTATTTAAAAAGTAATATTGCTTGCTGCAGTTCCATATACGCGGTTGAACATAACAAGTTTTAAAAAATACCGCCGCAAACCGAAAAAAATGTTTAAAATTTTCGTACCGATTTAAATTTTTATTAACCAAAAATACGATTTTTGCAAGCCTAATTTTTATCTAAAAAATAATATAGCTTGCTGCGGTGCTATATACGCGGTTGCGTATAACAAGTTTTCAAAAAACCGTCGCAAACCGAAAAAAAATGTTTAAAATTCTCGTACTGATTTAAAATTTTATTAACCAAAAATACAAATTTTGCAAGCCAAATTTCTATTTAAAAAATAATATAGCTTGCTACAGTTCCATATACGCGGTTGAACATAACAAGTTTTGAAAAATACCGCCGCAAACCAAAAAAAATGTTTAAAATTCTCGTACCGATTTAAATTTTTATTAACCAAAAATACGATTTTTGCAAGCTTAATTTTCATCTAAAAAATAATATAGCTTGCTGCGGGGCATATACGCGGTTGCGTATAACAAGTTTTAAAAATAAACGTCGCAAACCGAAAAAAAATGTTTAAAATTCTCGTACTGATTTAAAATTTTATTAACCAAAAATACAAATTTTGCAAGCCAAATTTCTATTTAAAAAATAATATAGCTTGCTGCAGTCCCATATACGCGGTTAAACATAACAAGTTTTGAAAAATACCGCCGCAAACCAAAAAAAATGTTTAAAATTCTCGTACCGATTTAAATTTTTATTAACCAAAAATACGATTTTTGCAAGCCTAATTTTCATCTAAAAAATAATATAGCTTTCTGCGGTGCTATATACGCGGTTGCGTATAACAAGTTTAAAAAAAACCGTCGCAAACCGAAAAAAAATGTTTAAAATTCTCGTACTGATTTAAAATTTTATTAACCAAAAATACAAATTTTGCAAGCCAAATTTCTATATAAAAAATAATATGGCTTGCTGCAGTTCCATATACGCGGTTGAACATAACAAGTTTTGAAAAATACCGCCGCAAACCGAAAAAAATGTTTAAAATTCTCGTACCGATTTAAATTTTTATTAACCAAAAATACGATTTTTGCAAGCTTAATTTTCATCTAAAAAATAATATAGCTTGCTGCGGTGCATATACGCGGTTGCGTATAACAAGTTTTAAAAATAAACGTCGCAAACCGAAAAAAAATGTTTAAAATTCTCGTACTGATTTAAAATTTTATTAACCAAAAATACAAATTTTGCAAGCCAAATTTCTATTTAAAAAATAATATAGCTTGCTGCAGTCCCATATACGCGGTTAAACATAACAAGTTTTGAAAAATACCGCTGCAAACCAAAAAAAATGTTTAAAATTCTCGTACCGATTTAAATTTTTATTAACCAAAAATACGATTTTTGCAAGCCTAATTTTCATCTAAAAAATAATATAGCTTGCTGCGGTGCTATATACGCGGTTGCGTATAACAAGTTTTAAAAAAAACCGTCGCAAACGGAAAAAAAATGTTTAAAATTCTCGTACTGATTTAAAATTTTATTAACCAAATATACAAATTTTGCAAGCCAAATTTCTATTTAAAAAATAATATAGCTTGCTGCAGTTCCATATACGCGGTTGAACATAACAAGTTTTGAAAAATACCGCCGCAAACCAAAAAAAATGTTTAAAATTCTCGTACCGATTTAAATTTTTATTAACCAAAAATACGATTTTTGCAAGCCTAACTTTCATCTAAAAAATAATATAGCTTGCTGCGGTGCTAATACGCGGTTGCGTATAACAAGTTTTAAAAAAAACCGTCGCAAACCGAAAAAAAATATTTAAAATTCTCGTACTGATTTAAAATTTTATTAACCAAAAATACAAATTTTGCAAGCCAAATTTCTATTTAAAAAATAATATAGCTTGCTGCAGTTCCATATACGCGGTTAAACATAACAAGTTTTGAAAAATACCGCCGCAAACCAAAAAAAATGTTTAAAATTCTCGTACCGATTTAAATTTTTATTAACCAAAAATACGATTTTTGCAAG